>JAVJGI010000050.1:4245790-4259109 GCA_035590275.1 Ibycter americanus | reverse complement strand
TGTTTTACCTATTAAATTGTTCTTATCTCAACCCTTGACTTTTACATTCTTTTCTGATCCTCCTCCCCATCTTTCTGAGTGAGGGGAGTGAGTGAGTGGTTGCGTGGTGCTTGGTTGCCGGCCGGGGTTAAACCAGCACACTTCAGAATACTGGATGCTTTCAAGCTATCACTTTTCAAGTGGCTTAAAAAGTGGAGACAAATCTTCCCAGTCAGTCTATGGATTATTGACATTTTTGTACCGTATTACTACTTCAGGCATAAAATTCTTACTGAAGTTTCCTCTTTGTGTCTTGGTCTGCATTATCTAAAACTGTGTATGATTTGAGAAATGGAATTTATCTGTAGTGTTGTCTAATATATTGCAGTTCAAAGATTCTCTGTAAATTTAAGTATTCTCTCAGAACCTGGAACTGAGACTAATTATGTCCAATAATTGCCTTTAACCTTCCACTAATCAGTAAGAGATAAGGTCAACAGGTTCAACGCTTCCACATGGAAACTTCCAGGCATAATATCCCAGAAAGTAAACAATCCCTAGGAAGTGATACAAGTACTGTATGGTACCACTTCAAAAATTTGTGGTATTAACTTGTTTTAACTGGACGAGTTAATTGTTGGGTTTTTATGGTGACATTCTTGCTCTTTGTGCTTCTAATACATCTATCCTGTTGAAATGAGTGAGAATGAGTGAATGCATGAACATTGTTCCCTGCCCTAGACATGACTGCAGTCTGCAGTGCTCGCTGAAAGGGCAGGCACCAGTTAGAGTTGGTCTGTGGACAGAAAAAACCAAACTACCTGAGCTATTGAAGATAGATAAATATAAGCCATGTTTAACAGTGGGGAAAAAAATAATTCGGGTCAAAATTAGTATCTGTCACCTAATTAAATTTTGTCAAACCTTAATTACATTTTCTACATAAAATTAATCACGTTCAAAGTCTGTATGCTTGAAATTTGTGCCATAAGCATCTCTCAGATCTGTCCTGGGCTTGCTTTGTACAGTGAAGTGTTGAGTAATGACGGGAAACTGATTTGCTGTCTAAAGCTTTTCAGCTTGCTGAAGTAAACTTGAGCACTAATGTAAGTAGGAAGACTTCCACTGTACTGGACAAGGACCTAAATTTACTGTGGTGTATCAAAATCCAGCAGAAAAGTCTGAAATACATGTAGTCTTGCAGTTAAGAGACAAGGAAGATTAATTAGTTGGGTTTGATAGGTGGCTTGCATTTTGAGGTACTAAAATAAGGCTTTTCGTAGGAATTTACCATTAGAATTAACTTTGGTATTACTGCAAAAGTTTTAACTTTCTCACTTAAAATTTTAGGGTTGTTTAGACTTCTTCCAGGACTGCCTTTGAATGATGTGGTTAACATAAGTAGGGCAGTGTTTTAGGGACTCTGCTCTACTGATTTTCCATTCTGAAAACTGCTGTAGTATTGTAATTAAGTAGAGAAACTAGTATTTCTTGCTACAGTGTAGTGGCTGAGCTGAACTTGTCTTATAAAATAATTGATCTGGTTCACATCATCTAATGACAAAGCTCCTGTCATATTCAAGCTTTCATAACACAGTTTACTTAAGAGGACTCTTAAACCTTAATTGTTTACTGATGTTCAAAGCAATAGAATTCAGAAGATCCTGTTCCCTTAGTCATAACAGCTCATTTGTCTGACTTTTCTTGGAGTATTCAAAGAATAAGAAGTTTTGGTAACAACAGTGTAGAATAGGATGATCTGTAGTTACGTTGCATTAATATCATCTTTGGACAAGCTGAAATTGCTTGAAATGCTTAATTTGCAAGTGCACGGTTACATTCCCTGAGCAGTTCACCCTGAGGATACTGAAACCACAGTTGTAGGCTGGATAAAAGTACCACATGGCTGATGGGGGGGATCGATGTAACTTAATAGTCAAACGAGCACGATGCATAGGACATCCAGCCCTGTGAAGTTTGGTGCAAATAGCTGAAACAAAAATAGCCCGGTGACAAATTGAATGGATTGCCTATTTTTTTCTCAGGCAGGATGCCTTGCCCCCGGCTCACAGCTGCTGCCCAGCTCCTTCTATAGAGGAATTGCCGCACAGTGGAATAAACATTGCAGCGAGGATCTCTCTCTCCCTTTTGCCTTCTCAGGGAGCGTGTTACAATGCATGCTGAAGGGACGTTTGCAGGAAAGCAAAACTGTCTTTGCAGTTCAAGGCACGTTCACAGAAAATACTGGCTGGTAGACTTGATGCAGCATGCACAGCCAAGTGTATCAAATTCAACTAACTGCTGCTTTTGAGCTAGGGGCTGGGAATAGAGTTTCCCTCTCTTCAGCCTCCTCACCCAAAGTAAACAGCGCTAAGAAGATGAAAGATGGTCCTAATAAGGTGTAAATCCATAGAGCGTGCACTCTTCTGTACAAAAGTAACAAGGACCAGATGTCCTCTAAATCTTGTATTATGGGATTTATTCTGGTGTTAAGTTTAATTGTGTTTGGATACTTGTAATTCTTTTGAAGAAACATATATAGTTCTCTGTTCCAGGTTAAAAAAAAAATAATCCACCACTAATGGGTATACCTCCTAACTTTCTTTCATTACAGTTCAAATAATTGTGACAATTAAGATGCAGCAGAAAAGGCTTCAGTGGCCCAAAGACCGAATGTTTTTAGTAAAGTGGTACATTTTGTGCTGATATTGCTATGGGAATCACCATGTCCTTGCTGCTATCATCTCTTACACTAGTTAGAATAAAGTTAGTATTGCTGTGGTTGTGTAGGAATTGCACCTTTTGATAGTGGCCTAACATAGATGTATATAATGAGGGACATATAATAAGGACAGACTTGCAATACACAAAATACCCTGTCTCCTGCCATCTCCCCACTTCTCTGCTTCTGCGGACAAATTTGCTGCCATACAAATGCATAGGTGCCTAATCTTTGCTAAAACCTGAAAAGCTGATTATCTAAAGAAGGAATTGTACTGAAAATCTTTCAGTTGCACAGCACTTGGTCTCTCTAAACAACTATATGTAGAGCAGAAACTTTGTAGAGCTTGCAAATGTACAGATGTGTTTTCAAGTGAAATGTGCTTACCCCATTGTATCTGTGCTGTCCTTGGCCTCTGTTCAGCAGTGATTGAATACCACATCTGCAGTAACCACAAATGGAGACTAGGCTGGGACTCTGGAATCATTATCCAGAAGAGCTGCCTTTTGTGCGAAGAGATTGGTTTGGGAACTCCTTGTGCCAGGTAGCAGTGATCCATCAAAATCATTTCGTAAACTAAAGTGACTATTCAAATGGGGACAGTGATTTATTGTAAAAAAAAGGAATCTTAAATTTCAATATGTATGTAAAGAAGCCTCTGGAGTATCATCGGTGTTTGATCTTTGAGCGTAGCTATTTCCAGGAGTGGAATGTTATTGCTTTTGTAATGTCATAGTACTATAAAAATGGGCTGTTTGATGGATGAGCATCTGAACGGATGCTCTTCCCCCGGTTCTACACCTATTGCATACAAGCTTGTGTCGGTTTACAAAGCTGAATGATGCTTACGCATTTTGAGCGCTGAGCCCCTCGAAGGCAGAGCCTGGTTCAGCAATTAATGTAATGAGTGCCAGACAGATACTATCATCGCTTCATTTGCTTGTGCCAGTTACCACTCATTGGGCGTTATTTAAATTTTGCTAGCAGCTCAGGCACTGCTAAAAATAAATTCATTTGTTTGTAGACTTCTTTGACAACAGCCAAATAAAACCACGTTACCGTATTTTGAACAGAAGGCACAAAACCAAATAAGCGCTGTCTTTGAACATGGCTAAAACTTGCTGTTACGTGGCTGAGACTGGCTATGCGCCTGCTTTTTTTCCCTTCCCACCCCCATTTTCTTTCCTTTCGAAAACTTTTTCATACCAGTGTGCTCTTAACTAAATGTAGTATGTTAGCTGGCCCAAGTAAAGAGCAGCTCCTGTTTTTCATTAGCGGTGCACGTTATGGAGCAGTTAGACTAAGAAGTGGCAGCAGAGGAGCTGTTAAAGGCAGCACTTGGGGCTGGGAACACAGGGCAGGGGCCTCGAGTGCGCGTCCCTGAATGAGGGGGAGGAAGGTTGGGTGTGCTGGAATGCAGGCACGGTCGGGCTCTGTGGCAGGGACCTCTGAAAAGCGAAGCGATGGACCTGGGCTTCCCGGCAGCAGGGGAGCACTGAGGATCTCCATGTTATTTCAGCACAGCAAGCGAGGGCACAAGGAGGTGAAGAACGTTAGCGAGGAGGACAGGTGGCATCTGTTGTGGTATCTTGGCTGTGCCATACTACAGTTTAAATGTCCTGGAGCTGCAGAGCGCTGGAATGAACGCTGCTTTTAGGAAGTGAAAATGCTGAGACAAAATGTATTCTATAAACCGGGCTTTCCTATCTCACTACGTAAGGCATATATAGAAAAGATGCACAGTTATTGCATGAGCCAACAGCCGACCCCGTGTTTACCTCTCAGTCCTGCCCTCAGCTCGCTGGGCCAAAGGAACAAACGAGAATGCCCGTCACGGAGCCAGCGGGAATTAGGGCTTGGATCCTCTCAGCTCCGTTGCTGTAGCTGTAGTGGGGCAGATGGACCCATATCCATGGCCGTCAACTTGATAAGATAATGCTTAATGAAGTCCTGGTGGCACTCTGCTCTTTAAAGAACTTTCTCTCTCTTTTTTTCTTTTCTTTTTTTTTTTTTTTTTTCTTTTTGAGGGGTACGTGAAAAGGATAAAGTGATTTTTAGTGGGAAGAGCCAACCTCAAAGGTGCAGAACTGTGAATGTGCTCTTACTGCGGGCAAATGGATAGACACATGATCTGCTTCCACTTAGGGTGGTATGCTGCCAAAAACCGGGTCTGAAACATGTTACCGGGAACAATGACACAAAATGTGATTTAGTTTTGTAATGCTGTAAGGATTTAAAAACAAGGATCACGAAAAAAAAAACAACCAAACCCAAATCCCCAACAGCAAAACCTCTGAAGAGTCATTGGTTGTGCCTAGATCAGTATGAGCTGTTGAGGAGTGCTTTGATCTAAAGAAAAATAAAATATAGCGTATCAGTGTCAGGAGGCAATTGAAAATACCAAATAGCTAACTGAAGGAAAACCAGGTAAAGCTGATAGTGCAGGGATCTCTCAGGGAGCGTTGGAGTAACACAGAGGATAAAGAGGGTATTTGAAGAAATGCTTCTAAAAGCTGAACGGATTAGTTCAAACTCTCCCTGAAAGTTGTAATTGTACTGAAGCTTGCATTTGGGGGCTGATTTTAAGAAGAAGAAAAAAAACCCTGCTAAAACTAAAACAAAACCAACAAAAGCAAACAAAAAAACCCAAACCCTAGAAAACAAAACCCCAGAGACCATGCCAAGCATTGCCTGCCCCACCCCCCCCACCCCCCCAAAAAAAACCCAAACAGAAAACCACCCCAAAATCCAAAAATCAAACAAAAAAAAACCCCCTAAACCACCAAAAAACTTGTAAGGCATTTTCTGGAAGATAAGAACTAGGCTATGTTGCTCCATCCAGTGCCAAAATAATCTCAAGAGTTTGTAACCTTGGGATTACCTAAGGAAGGGCGCTTTATGTGGGGGTAGCTCGGGCAATAACCATTGCAGGTTTGGGAACAGATGGAATCTGACTAATAGCAAGAAAACCATTAGCTGTACGTACAGCTGTTATAATTGAAACTGAGGCCTCCAGGCATCTAAAAGGAAGCCAAGAATCCTGTCTATGGAATTTTCTCTTATAGTAGGACTTTTTTTTTTTTATTTCTGCATGCAAAGACTTAATAGTTACCAATTACAGTGCTTCCAAAGATTTAACTGAGGAGGTGAGAGCAAACATGTCTAAGACTTCCATTCTTTATGCCTTCTGTCTAATGTTTTGTAGTACCAGAATGTACACTTGTTTTTGTCTTCATCCTTTCAGGTTTTTGAATTCAGTTTTAATTGGAGAAAAGGGTTATATTGATGGCAACAGAACTCAGGTCTGAATTATACCCACGTGGCCACTGAAATCAGGATGACTTCAGAGGCATGTTAACATGGTTAGTTAACAAAAAATGACTGGGACTTAAACATCTACCAAAAATGACTGGCAAAGTCAAACAGCCCCCGTCTCGAGTGGTGACGTGTCTCTTCCCAGTGAAAGCCATATCAGTTTCACTGGGAGTGAGTTTTATGTCTCCATGTATTTCAGGTTGTCTTCGTATTGGTGTCATCCCAACTACTGCCAGTGTAGGCTGTGAGGTTAATGCAGAGGTTAAGTGTGTTCAGGCTTTAATACTTTCCATGGATCTTAGTGTGAAATCTAGGTTGTGCTCTAAAAGCACAGTTTTATTCGTCTAAACGATAACTTTGCCATTTTAACGACAAGTCATTCAGACGTCTCATAATCTCTGTGTGGAATTTAATGTGCATGTGCCTCTTTTGAGATCAGACTGAAGTGTAGTTTACATTGAAAATTTTATCCATGAAGTACTTTGGTTTAAAAAGCATAGGGAGGCTTCAGATGCTGGATTTTGATTTGTAATTGTTGTTGGATCAATGACTGAAGGAATTCCTGCATGGAAGGTTGACACCAACTATGGCCCCATAAGTTTTATGCTTTCTTCTTTCTCCTTATGGAATAAACATAGTGAGATCTTGTTGTATGTAAAAGGTAAGTGTAGAAATGTAATGACCTCCAAAGCCTGACCATTAAAGACATAAATTCCAGGTGTAGAAAATTGTTCGTTCTTGTTGAAGGCTTCTTGGCTGCTCACTCTAACCAATCCACCTGCATGTCTAAAATACATTTTGACAAAACCCCTCTGCACACAAATAATTTTATTAAGGAAATTACAAATACTTGATATAAGTGAAGGATGAAGCTTGATTTGATCATTTTCTAAACGTTTGTGGCTGATGGCAGCGTGTGTAGAGGCTAAATTGATGATGAAGGGTTCTGCTATAGATACCGTCATATTCTGAAAAGCATCTAGCTGCCATTAGAGACAAGGACCTCTATAAGGGAGTATTTTAATGGGAGCCATGACCGTTGAAAAGCCATACTTGCATCTTAGCTGTTATTTTAAATGTAAGATAAAAGGATGCACTCCTTAAACTCAAATTTTAAGGACATTTTTCTTTCTTTGTAAGGCCTTGCCTGTAGATGGAAAGGCAATCAGGAATAATCCCTGTCTAGTGGTTTGCCACTTATGATCAATCTTAGTTTAAGCGAGAATAATGCCTTCTGTGGATATATTTCATACAGAGGAACACCAATTGCTAATGCTTCTTAATACTACTTTGTACTGCTACAGGAAAGTTTCTTCCACTTGCTCATAAAGCAGAGGTGGTCACAGTATCATGGAACTTGCTTAGACATTTCTGATGTGCAATTATATATACTAAAAATTTACTATGCAGTTCTAAATTATTGCTGGGGTTAAGCTGCATTCTCGCTTCCTCAGCTATTAAAAAACCCAAACTCACTCAATTAACCGAGCTGTAAAGTAACATCTAAATGAGTTCTGTGAAGTTACTGGTTGCTGAGCTGTGGCAGGAATAAACACATCTGCAGGTCAGAGGGGAAGGAGTAAGTGGCTGGAAAAGTTTCAGCTGCAGGGGAATAAATAAAGGAATTGGCTCATTTGTAAAGTGATTAATGAATAAGAATGAGATGTTTTTCAAAAAGAATTGAAGCAGACGCACCATTTCACTTTTTGCAATATTGTATTCTTGTAAGCAATTACAAATTGCAAACAGTTGGGGGTGGTGGTGGTGGTGAAAAGAGGTGGAATGGTTTTGGGAGATTGTAAACTCAAGATACTTTAATCAGTGACTCTTCGGATTCAAGTCTTTATTCTGATACTGACTTTTAAGAGCACCCCCTGCTTATCAAAGCAAAATATTTACTTCCCTTCCATATGGCTCTTTGGCAGCATTCTTACTTAGATCATAAATTGGCTTCATTGCAGATTCTAATTGCTTAATCTCGTGAGACAGGTGTTGGTGCCGGACTTCATGTAAAGCAAGTGGGAAGTGCAGGGCCTTTTTAGCATGGTGATGCCATGTTCCGGAGGCATTAGTTTTATGAAACCATTACTGCTACCTGTGGCAGGGAAGGATAATTGACGACTTCTGTAAACAAAGCTTTCTTCCTCGGTGTTCTGCTTGGCTGTATTTTCTGTTCCACGGATCGTTTTCTGTTCTACTCTGTAGTAGACGTGAAGGGATCGCATCCTGGATGAGCCTGTCCGCGAGGAGCAGAACTGGCCGGCGGTGGTGGTGCTGCTGCGGCGAGCGCTGGGCTGCTCAGGGTGGGGGCTGAGAGAGGGCGCCTGGTCATTTATCCTCTGGCTTAATTGCCTCCCCTTCCAGAGGTGGACAGCAAATGCTCTGGACAGGAACAAACTGTTTCCCACTTGCTTTGTGTTCAGACCACTGCTAGTTCAGTCTGCACGCAGCTGTATTAATGTGCTCCCCAAAAAGAAAAAAAAAAAAAATGCCCCTTCTTTCCCTTCCCCCAGGTGATGTGGCCGTTTGTGGGCAGAAAATAATATTTCCCCAGTTAGGTAGAAGGGCCCTCAGGCAGTTGCACCTGTATGCCGAGTTTTATGTGTATTTAATTGTTTTTTTGTAAAATATTCAGGTACAGAAGGCTGTTCCAGGCTGCCCAGGCGGTGGTATGAGGTAGCATCTGCCCAGTGTGGGTCTGTATTTGCATGCCGCAAGAAGCGTGTTCCTCTGCCTCTCACTGAGCAGGCAGATGGTCTCTATAACCTTGATGTAAAGCACACGGCACAGGCTGCGGAGGGGGTTGCTTTTTGTGAAAGCATGTGGGGCTTTGTACCCTGTCCGATGCTTCAAGATGTTTTCAGATGCTAAGGGGAAGGAGAACCTCAAAGGCGCCTGGATGAGCGAGGTGAGCGCGGCGAGGGTGGGACAGCCCCACCGCTAGCTGGCCTGAAGCTCGGTGGCATATGCCACAGCGATCGGTGGCTGGGCGGCGGAACCAAGCTGATCTTTTTTACGACTCTCATCAGAGATTACTGAGAGTTTGGAACAGACGCTCCTTGGACAACAGTGGCTGTAGGCAGTCCAGGAATAGATATAACAAGGCTGTTTATGGAAACCATATGCCCGTAGCTGCACTTCCATGGTGTTTATCATAGAATATCATAGAAATAGAATGTTATCATAGAATATAGAAGAATATAGAGAATAGATCATAGAATATCTATGGGAAATGAGTATTTGCTGGTTCTTGTGGATTGAGACCTATGTCTGTATGGGGTTAACAGTTTAGCTTTAAAAGACAAAAATGGCATCTGCTATCTAAGGCAGTTCTCAGTGTTCCTATCCAGGCTCGCAGTTGGAATTGATCTCCTTAATGTGGCTACTGGAAGTGTCTGTGTAACACCTTTGTCAGGACTTAGGAGGTTTTGGTGGTCACTGCCACAAGAGCGATGCATTGCAAGAGCTGGAATGGAAGGGTGCTTCTTAGGGTGGAGGTCTTCTCCACAAATACAGGTGCGTGCAGGCAGAGACTTGAAGACTGCGTATAGTAGATCTGTATTAAAAAAAAAAAGGGGGGGTTTGAAGTCACTTAAAATACCTAAAAAC
This sequence comes from Ibycter americanus, assembly GCA_035590275.1. Classification (NCBI taxonomy): domain Eukaryota; kingdom Metazoa; phylum Chordata; class Aves; order Falconiformes; family Falconidae; genus Ibycter; species Ibycter americanus. The sequence goes on along the minus strand of JAVJGI010000050.1, from coordinate 4,249,484 downwards.
TAGAGGTACTTTAACAGGAGTTGGGGAGAATATAGGACACAAAAAATGTGGTTAATGCTCTTTGTGAAATACCGTGCTGTTCCAGTGAACATTGCTAATTGGCGGTTATAGGTCTAATAGCCAGTCAATTTGGTAAACTCATCAAATGGGTCTTATTTGAAGCTGTCAGTCATGTTGTGCTGTAGTACAGAACTCTTTCTTGTTATACCTCCTCCTTCCCCAGCACAGTAGAATTCACTGTGCTGTGTTATATTGGTGTGCCTGGGGAGGATTGCCATAACCCGGTAATTCTGTTTACAAGTGCGTGCACTGGGCTTGTCACGGAGGAGCAGTTCCAGCAGCACGACTGGCAGTTGCCTGCTTTGTTGCTATGGCATACAATCGGAAATGGGCACCTGCTGGCTCTTGTTTCTTTGTTTCTCGCCCCCCCCCCCCCCCCTTCAAAATGGTGCCTGAAAGTGTGTTTTATATAATTACATTGGATCTTGCAGCTGGTGATTCATATATTTACCTTGTTTTAATTTATCTTCATGGTGCCATTTCATGGGGGAGATGGTGTACTTTCAAGCATGATCTGCAATGAGAGCCATTAGTCTTCAGTACCAGCCCAAATTTAGTTTGTATGTAGTTCTGATACGAGTTTTAGGTTTTATGCTCTTTGGGACTTCAGTTGAAACTCCTTTTTCACTTCGGGTGATGGGCAATCACATCTATACTCTTCTTGCTTTTCTGCAGTCAGAATGTATTACTGCGTTTTTTGAGGGTATGAATGCACAGCGTGCATGAGCAGTGGGATGGTGCCCAGTGAAGTGTATGAAGTGTGAAGAATAATGAAACAGAAAGCTTTTAATGCATTCATCATAACATGAAACCAGTATTTAAAAACATGGAATAATATCAAAGAATAATTTTTTTCCTGTGTCTTGAGATGACCAAGGGTCCTGAGGCCTTAGCATGAGGTTGGTACCATTATAACTCGTGGAATTTCTCAGAAGGCTATGCATCCTGTGATGGGTTCAGCTTAATTATGTTGATGGAAAGGTGTCTCCTCACTTTGACAATAGAAGCACTGTAATACATACAAAAAGTACATGTATCTCTCTAAGAAACTGATGCACTGTATTGGAGAAGAGCTGTTCACTTGCCAGAGACAATACAAAACTGTACGGCTAGGAAGAATATGATGAGTAAAACACAAACTGACACTACCTAAAGTGCCAATACAAATGCACTTACAAACTTCTGAGCTACAGTTCCATCAAACATGGAGATGTCAGCTTTTACTGATACCTCTGTTTTGTTTCTCTTCTATAACGCAATAAACCATCCCACTAGAGTACTGGACTGGTATAGCTATAAGCCAGCAGAACTGATATTTAGTAATTAGAGGTACGGTTCTGCGTTATTCACCATTCCTCTGCTGGCGCAGAGGAATTCAAGATTTGTATGTGACATGGTGTCAGAGGAGAACTCATCCTTACTAGAAACTGTTTGTTTATTATAATGCAGATGATATGCTGCAAAATATATATTTCTGGTACCTGGAATTGGAGAGGGCATTTTTGGAAAATTGCTTCTACCAAGTATTGAGTTTTGGTTAAGAGGAAGAATAGAAAAGTGAAACAACAAATCTGATTTTAATGTATAATGTTTGCTGCAGAGTATGAGAAGTGCACTCAGTTTTAGTTTTGGTTATATACAGTGAAAACTGTATGTTTAAAAAATGCTTCAGGACTACACGGATCTCTGGAACACTCAGACTCATCTTTTTCGCAAGAGCATCCTCTGTCTTAGAGACAAGGGTTTTCCCAGGACTTTCACTGAACCTAGTCGTGAGGTGTGCCTTGTCAGGGGGGGTTCCACGATGATGTTTTTCACTAACTGCCTTGGAAGGGCACACACATGCAGTTTTTAAGTTTCCAGTGGAAGAACCGGAGGTGGAGCTAGGCGACTGCTTGTCCTGGTACAGCATACCAGGGGTGCTCCTGCCTTCTGGGCTGTGTTCCCACTATTAAAAAAGTGGAGGGAGCCAGGCTTCAAACCTACCAGCTGAGTGACTTGCATTTTTACTGTAGTGCAATTTTGTTCCATCACCCATTTTATTTTTGCTTAAAAGGATTTATCAGACATGCTTGTTAATGGGGTAGCAGTATTAGTCTGAAGGATTTCAGGCAGCAATTGTAAAGACTAGCTAAAATGCTTGAGGGGGAAGTGTTACAGCTCTCAGTCCTCCTATAATTGAAAAAAAGTGAAGTATCTCATAAATGTTGACCCTGTGCTATCTTTCAAACTGACTCAGCAGTCTGGACTGCGGGAGTCTCTTAATTACAGACCCCGTGCAAAGTGACTGAGGTCTGAGTTCCCTGGCCAGGTAGGTGTGATCCTGGGGCAGCTGCCCTGGAGCTTCCAGAGAGCCCGAGCTGTCCGGGAGCTGGCGTGGCAGGGGCCAGGAGCCTCCCGTCAGCAGGACCTGCATCCCTGCTAGAGCCTCCTTTCAGGCAGGCTGCAGGGCAGGGGTGAATAAATGCTGATTCCTGGTCTTACGGCTCCAGGCCAGCTTCGGATCGGTGACGTTGGCTGCCGCTTCGGCATCACCAGTCCGGGTTTGTGGGCTGGGGGAAGCTGGGGTGTACAAGAATTGCTGCGTTATCTTTATGTAGCTCCCCCTTTGTAAAAGGTGCCACTCTCCCCTTTCCCTCGCTGTAAGCTCTCTGTATGCCTCAAGGAGTTACTGTCGTAGCTAGAGCCTTCTGAAATGAGGGATGCTGCAGGGCAGGAAGCTGCTGCTGTTGAGGTACAGGGTTGTACGTGTATGCGATAAAAACATCACAGGGATTACTGGGCCCGTTTCCGTGGCATTGAAGCAGCGGGGATGTTGGTTAGCAGCTGTGCCTTTGCAGTACCAGGTGTTGCTGTCCTCACTCGCATGTCTCCGTGGGCCAGTGTTACGGGTGCCTCAGCAGCAGGCAGGAGGGGCTGTGAGCTGATCACTCCATCGGCTCCTTCTGAGTAACTGCCGGATCGCAGCGAAACTGGGATGAGGGATGTGCAGAGCGGGGAGGCACCAGCGAGCTGAGCGGTTCCGCGCCTCAGGCGGAGCTGCAGCCTTCCAGGGCGAAGGCTTTGCTGGCTCCCTCATCCAACGAGACCTGCCTGAGAAAGCAGCGGAGAGGAAAGGCATCACTCGAGTCCTGCTAGTGTGTGCAGCGGTTTCAGAGCATTGCTACTCACACTGGTATCACTGTTCTACTTTTAGTGCCGGTGTTTGGATGATGCTAATCACTGCCATCTATCTCCTGTTCAATTCCTATAGGCTTTAGGGCAGAAGAGGTGGATGTGGAGATGCTCTAGCAACTTCAGTCATCTTGTATTAAGAAACCCCCCTGGCGATACGTCTAGTCATTATTTGGGAGGTGAAGTAATGATGGCAGACAAAGTTGTGGTGCCAGGTTTGAAGGCAGTTGGTTAGATGCCAGTCCTGAAGTTCGTTGAATATCGCTAGGTCGAATGCTTTATGTTCACTAAAATAAAATTTCACATCTTTCTATTCTATTAGGTAAATACTTGTTCTGGTTTGTGAGGTTGGAACACTTCTAGCAGTGTAAGGTGGTGTTTTTTTTAAAAAAATCACATCTGTGACATGTGGGTCTCCTTCTGTTGTTATTCTTTTCAATGAAAAACTTCTGTATGCTTT
>JAVJGI010000050.1:4231104-4245690 GCA_035590275.1 Ibycter americanus | reverse complement strand
TGGAGATGCTCTAGCAACTTCAGTCATCTTGTATTAAGAACCCCCCCTGGCGATATGTCTAGTCATTATTTGGGAGGTGAAGTAATGATGGCAGACAAAGTTGTGGTGCCAGGTTTGAAGGCTGTTGGTTAGATGCCAGTCCTGAAGTTTGTTGAATATCACTAGGTCAAATGCTTTATGTTCACTAAAATAAAATTTCACATCTTTCTATTCTATTAGGTAAATACTTGTTCTGGTTTGTGATGTTGGAACACTTCTAGCAGTGTAAGGTGGTGTTTTTTTTTTTAAAAATCACATCTGTGACACGTGGGTCTCCTTCTGTTGTTATTCTTTTCAAGGAAAAACTTCTGTATGCTTTTTCCTGTTCTCACTACGCAGTTGACTTGATTTCAGAAGCATGCCTCTGAAGAATGAAGTAGTAAAACACCCTTGATTGGCATTGCAGTGGGGAAGCTCAGTTTACACTGCTTTTTCCTTTGGTGTCTTTGAGTTTACCTTTATTCTGACTTCAGGCATCTCTTTCCACAGGCCGCTCGTTACTAGCAGCATCTTACCTGTTCCTAACCCTAATGCGCATCATGCGTGACTTGGCACATGTAACCTTCTGAAAGAAACTTGCTGTTCTGTGGAAAGTTCTTAGATCCTGTCCCGTAGGGTGCTGAATCAAATGGCAGCAGGATATTCAAGATGGCCATTAAGCTTTCTCATATTATTTTGAAAAGAACAGAAAGACTACTAGGATATTACTGTTCTCAAATAATCCATGAAAATAGCGGTTTTCCTACTGTGAAAGATAGGTTTATCTCAGTGTTAAATCAAAATGCAGTGCAGTAATTGTACTTCTGTAATTGATTTATTTTTTCTGTTACCTCTGTGATGGGCAGGCCCAAGAGCATGTTTTTGCAGTGAGTGCTCATTCCTTCGTTCTGTTATGCATAATAATAAAATCCTGCTGAAAAGGCTATAATTAGCGGTGGAATTAATAGTTTTTCTCATCCTGAAACTTACCTTGTTAAAATGCTACTGACTGGACAGGTCTTAGTATACTTAATATTTTGTCGCTTCTTTTTAGAGTCTTCAGCCCAGCAGAATTTTCGTGACCCTGTCTGATACACAGAGCCTTGCAAGCTCACCCATTTTTCGGAAAGGAGGACCTCCATTCCATAGGTCTGTGTTACAGGGCGTAGTGTTTTGTACAGCGCTGACAACGCGCTGGTGCTGACCTAGACCTCCTGGCAGGAGGGCAGGGACGCGATGGCGAGCGTGCATGGGGGCATACGACTGTATGTGCAGCAAGCAGGGCCACTCTTTTCAGACTCCTGGAAATGAGTGTTTCTTTACTTAACAGAGTATTGCTCGTCTGCTGTGATCCATAGGGGCACATAACATCGTTCAGACACAGTAGATGAAAATAAAAATCCTAGGAAGTGCTAATAGCCTTTAGAAGGGGGGCTGGAAGTTTCCTGGCAACATCTGCCTTGTTTTGAATTGCTGCTCAGAACATAAACCTATAGAAACTGAAACATGCTAATGCCTAGTCGTGATATAAGTAGTACTGTTTATGTAGCCCTTAATGAATTCTCCCTGAAGCTTTTTACCTTGAAGGTAATCTGTTCATCTGCATTACAAATGCTGAAAGTCTTAATATATTACAAATGAACAGCCTGGAACAGGTGTAGTTTTCTTTCTTGAGGCAAGTTCTGTGCTCAGAGCAAGGCTTCTTCATCAAATGCATTTGTTGTAGTATTTACGTTATAAAGATTTGGTTCTATCTTTTCATAAAAAATGAAATTAGAATGCTCTTTCATCTGTGGTTACTGTATACTCATACCTGTAGTAGGTCTCCTACTGAAATAAGATTAGTTCTTGTGGCTTGCAAGAAGAAGGAGAAGATGTATTTCAGATGGGGCGTGATTACTTAGCATGGAGGTTTGACATGCTGTTGCAGACCTTGGCTTTTACCCAGTTTTTTGTTCTGATGGGAGTGACAGCTCTGGGTGAGGAGGTGCGACTGGGCTTGGTACCACGCGGGCGCGTGGGGGGCTGTGACGCTGTACTGAAGCCCTGTCCACTTGGGGGGTTTTACAGTGAGATGCTGGTTCTGCTTTTGCCTGTTTTTCTACCCTGCCATGTAATACAAAATTTTGCATCCTGAATATGAAGCTTAGGCAGACAGAGTTTTGAAACAGTTGTTTCTACTTTCCGTATAACCTGTTTTTATAGAACTTTGCCATAACTCTGCTCATTGCCAAATAAAGTGTCTGCTAAGCTGGAAATTGTTGCAGGGGTGGTTGTGTATATCAGCTGATATAATATGCTGTAATGGTTATGGACGATATTTTATTCTGAAAATGATTATTTCATGAGTCAGACGGAAGCAGCTTTACATTGTGCTGTTTTGCTTCTAAGTATAGCTTTAAGTGTAAACAAATAATCAGATGACATAAGGCTTTCAGCTTGTTTATTATTCCTGTAAGAGGGGGGAATAATGGAGAGGATTGAATGTTTCCTGCTGGAGTGAGCCAGAGACTTGCTAAGACCTTCCGAGTGAGGAAAAGCCATGGAATGAGCTCTGCCTCTGAAGCCGGGCTGCATCGGGGGGTTGAGCCCCTGCTGTCCCCTGAATGAACAGGAGGCTTGCTGGTTGGGAGGGGGACCTCTCACGTTCCCAATCTGAGAGGCTTTTGTGTCTTGTGCTTGGCTCAGTTTTCTTCCAAATTGTGATATTCCTGGCTTTCAATTTCTACGAGCTGACAACCTCCCACCAAGAATGTTTTGTGGAAAAATTGCCAACCGCCTCAGCAACTGGAAGCCAAGACACCTTTTGTCATTTCCCTGCTTGGTGTATCTGTAAGAGGACAGCGGTGACTGTCCCTTGGGTATGCAGAGCTAAAGACAGTGAGCCATTTTGGTAACATGAATGGAGATGTTTTCTGAAATCTCCAGTTTTCACAGATGCGGACTGACAGATGGCGGGTGATGGCAGTACTTAGTTTAAACTAAACAAAAATCATTCAGGATTTTAATCGTCACTTTGGTCTGTGGTGTCCTGTAAGCCTGAAGTACTGGGTTTTTTGGTTTTCTTTGCATTTGGTTTTTGGTTCAAGGTTTGTTATGATGGTACCTGTTCCTGCTGGCCTCTGCTTGCAATGGAGCGATGGTAAATACTGCTAATAGCAAAGTCACTTCTGCTGCTGTTGACTGTAACAGTCTCAGAGAGGAGGATGTGTTTTGCCATATTTCCTACTGAGAATGAAGTTCCCGGGGTCAGGAAGAAGACAAACTTGTACTTTAATGGGGTGTGCGAGTTAATATTTAGTTCTGCTCAAAACGAAATATTGGAAACCAGCCAGAGATGAGAAATCTTGGAGAAAGCTGCATGACATTTATCGTATCGCTGATACAACTTATCTAAATAGACTATATTCTGTTTAAAATAAAGTAGTGTAGCATAGAAGATATTATATATATATTGTAGCCTTTCCCTCCTTTAAGGTCTACTTTCAAAGAAATAATGTAGTATATTGCCAGAAATTTTGTCATCTTTCTCCTTGTTTCAGCAGTGACAGTATCATTTCTTCTGTCTGGGTCAAAAGGAAAAAGAAAAATGCAGAGTCCAGCACGTGCTTACGGTGTGAGCAGAAACATTAAATATTGATCCAAATTCCTGGCTTTTAAAAAATGCTTAAAGAAAACCTAATACTTTATTTCAAACTACAAGTGGTGGCTGTTTTCCGTAGTGTGTTCGTTCAGCCCTGCAAACCAATTACTTATTCCCTGAGTAAAACTGACCATCTCTGAATAACTCTTTGGAATTTACTCCAGTAAAGCTTAGCCTTGAAAATGTAAATTTAGCATTTTCAAAATCTAGCAGCTTTTTTTTTTTTGTTTTGTTTTGTTTTGTTTTGTTTTGTTTAATCTTCGGGGATCCCTGAAATAAAGAAGGGCTGGTGGTCCATCTTCCCTTGCTGTTGGCTGTGCTGAGCTGGAAGGCGAGCAGCTCGGGAGAGCAGCTGATTCCAGGCTTGGCGCAGGGGGCACAGCTTGGCAAAGGGCACCTGGCAGAGGCTCAGCCTTTACCTTGCAGCCTTGCCTTAGCTAAAATACTTCTGGAGCTTTAGCCAGAGGAATAGTGAGTTGATGGGAAGGTGGTCTAGGATAGCTGGTTGCTGCTTCGGGTCACCCCAGAATACTCTGAGAATTCCTGCTCAAAGAAGTTTCCCCTGTGCAGATGGCTTTGTCATTCTGGTCAAGGAAATGCAGAAAATTAAGATGTTAAAAATGCAGTTGTCTCAGCTACATTTGAAAACTTGAAAGCACAAGCAATTACATATAACATCTTTTTCAACTGTAAGGTGTATGTTCTGCAAGATGTAATTTGCTGAAAACTGAGTGTGGGAAGTTGTCAGTTAAACACTTTATTCATTAATTTTTTCATTACTCATGGGGATGCATAGGTGAGCTCATTTCTCTGCCTCCCCTTGCGTTCATGTGATTGTCAGGGGTAAGGTAATCGTGTAGAAGAAGCTGCTGTGAAGCTGCCTGTTGTCTATCAGAATACATAAGTGTGTCTAAAAACTTGGACCACTTGAAGTGACCAGACAGGCTTTGAAAAATTGAGAAGGGAAGCACAAGAACTGATGAATTAACACTGTGTCAGCTTGGAATTCATGAAGCTGCAACCTGACGGTAGAATTTAGCCCCGTGGCAGTCCTTTCCTCACCTCTGCTCTGGTCCGTCTTGGATGTGCTAAGAGGCGTGTGTGTGCAGACAGATGTCGGGCTGCTCGGTAATAGGGCAGGGTGCCGGCTGGAAATGCAGACCACTGCTGACGTCTTGCGCATGTCTGTACGTTGCAGTGTTTTGAATACAATGAAGTAACACAGCTGGATGTAGAGCCATTTGATATCAGATCCTGTCTTCATTAACAAGAACTGGCAAAGCGTTCTCTCTTGAGTATTTATTTAAGAGCTCTTCTGGGTGTGGATTTGTGGGATTGTTTTTCCATTCCATGTTGTTATATAAAATCTTTTTAATGTGCAGTAAAATAAATCTTGTGATAACTGATAATGATGGCAGTAACACCCAAATTTTCAGAGCTCTTAAGGTCAAGAGTATTCTTTGTATGGGTAGGTACTACATCGGGTACACGAGATGCTACAGGAAGTTTTTACAGTGGTGAGAGAGAGATTGTTAAATGAAAATTATAATTCCTTAAATGAAAAGCAGTGATCACTCTTCATCTCAAGTAAAAAGACAGTTGTAACGATTTTGGAAGAGTGTTTATTGAAACAGAGTTCAGCTCTGCAGCAAACCTTGTGGGTTCTCCTGTCTGCTGGGTGTTGCGGGCTGAGATTGTGCCGTGCGGCTGCTGGCGGCATTCTTCTTTCCAGGCAGAAGCGGATTCCTTTGCTCTGGGCAAAAGAATTTTCTCCTGTGCTAATTTCTCTTCTCTTATACAGTATTCGATGATGTCAGCTGTCAGGAACATCAACTGATATTCCTACTTGTAGGTATACCTGGCTGCCTTTCTGTCCCCTGCGCTCAGCCCACTGAATTGCAGCGCTCCTGCCGCTGCCGGGCTCTCGTGGGGCAGGGGGCTGTGCTCGTTTCTTCCTTCTTTCCTCTCAGTTTGGGCTTTTAAAATCATCTAGACTTCTTTGAGCTGAAAGAAATTAAAGATAATGTCAGAGCATGTAATAAAGGGGGAAGAAAAAACCCCAAACCATCAATTTTCGCTACCTATTTCTACAATAGATTCTGATATTTAGTACTGTTTGCTTTCTGGCATTAGACTTACAAAACTTTTACTAGCCGTAACTTTTTCTACTGCCTCTAGCATAACATGCAAGTTGTCATTGGAGATGGAAGTCATTCTAGTAAGAGATTGGTTGTGGTTTTTTGTTTGGTTGGTTTTTTCCCCCTTCAATCAAACTAGGGAAGATTCTTTAGTTCCTGAAGAAATACCTTTGTCTTTGATTTTGAGGCGGCAACTTTGGTGCTAGCGTGTTGTCACGTAAGTGCTAAAGTTTGCAAGTTCATATTGATCACCTTTTTATTTGGGTCCCTGGTAAGATGATAACGTGGAAAGGGTGTTCTGAGGCAGTATTTTGCTCTGGAATCTCTTATGTTGCTTTGATTCCTGGTTTTGCAGAGCCTACTGATGTATTTAAGGTTTCTGTAGTGCTGAGGCTGGATTGTTCTGGAGTGGGGAAGGAGGGGAATTGGGCAAATGGTTGTATGTTTTCTTCTGGATTTTGTGTTGGTGAATTGCTGGGAGCATTGTGTTTCTGTTCCTCTTTAGAGGAGGAAACCTTGTTTGTATGAATGACACTAAATTAAATTTTCTTACTTTAAAAATATTGGAGAGGGACGGGGGAGAGGCTTTGTTCCAGTTTTGATAAAATTATCTGACCTTGAAAAAATATACCCTTTAAGAAATTCTGTAACTTGGTATATCTTATCCCTCATCTTTGCACATTTATGAAGTTCAGACAAGTGTGGGTTTTTAAATATTTAAAATTACTTTTATTTGCAAGCCTTAGCCCTTTCTGCCTAGTGCCTAATAAGCCTGGGGATTAGATTCCTAAATGTATTTGCCTATGACCTTTTCAGCTACAGAGTGAAGAAAAGCTAAACAAAAAAAAAAAAAAAAAAAAAAAAAGTACGAAGGTACAAGCTAATCTGCTTCTAGAATAATGTTAGAGGTTGGTGCTTTTCACTTGCAAATATGGAACATAAATCTTTGTTATTGCACATTTACAGAAGGTCTTCATTGAGGGTTCAGAGAGTCTCAGCACATATTATAGTATTGCGGTCATTGGCTTCCACTGTTAACTGGTTTTTAACTTCTAATAGATCTGTTCTAAACTTAGACTGGTTTCTTTAGATGTGTTATTAGTAGGGACAGTACAACAAGCCTGAGAAAAACTAACTGAAATAAAAAGGGGGAGAATGCATCAGAAGGTCTAGCATTTTTAGACTGTCTGGCTTATAAATGCTGGAAGTAATTATGTCCTAAGTATTTGTGTATTACTTTACAGGTCTGAAGGCGAAAGTTCAAGAAGCATCAGGTATGTGTGCATTGTATTTTTTCTGTCTTGATGTCTTTGGTCTAAGGAAATACTTTATTTCAAAAGCATAACTTTTTTTAAAAGCATTCAATTGAAACAGATTTTTTTAAAATGTGGATTTTATTGGTTCTACTTAGCATGCCATTTGTGTTTTGAATAAAGGATCTTCAATGTTGGATGTGTTCAGTAATAGAAAACATGGTATTTCCTAAACAATTCTGTCTCCAGTATGGTTTAAGACTCTTATATTAGTTTTGATAATTGCAAGAGATTATTTACAGTTCATTTCCACTGTTTTCAGTCAAAATGCATACTCCATAGTCATTTGTATTGGCAAAGCTGTGAGCCAGCTGCCTGCCAGTTTTTGGGGGAGCATCTGTGCTGGGGAGGTCCGTGTACTTGTTCAGGCTTTCTTAGTAGTTTCCTCTTCTTTACTTGACAGCAAGAACCTTCATTGACTTATTACAATACTCATTATGCACTTGGAAGATTGAGATAATTTAGAGAATTTAATGTAATTATCAGGTGCTTTACTTTTAACTTATTCATTCAGTAATTTATACTTGTTAAGACTATTTTTTTAAAACCTACCTCTGAAAATGTGGCTGTGTGAGTCAGACTTGTAGAGCCGTGTACATGTGCTCTGAAGAGGACTGAAATGTTAAAATTACATACTTGAATCTGAAAGCGTTCCACATTCATTAGACCATTACAATGAAGCAAATGCCTTGATTCTTAAGCAATGTGACCATTTATCAATGATAACAAGATCCAAAATACTGTCTGTGGGTTTGCCGTAATACCCTGGAAGCTTGTCTTAGGGGTTGTCAGGACTTTGCATCTAAGCCAGCCGTATTTTATTTGTTTAAAAAAACCCAAACCAACAAACCAAAAAAACCCACCCAACCCAACAACAAAAAACAAAGCCAAGACCTTCACTTGCAGAATTAAAAATCCAGTTCTTACTCATAGGTATGCAGACTATTTACAAAAACAGGTGAATTGCAGAATAATTGATCTGATATCAGAAAAACAGGAGTCTCCAGGAAGTGATCTGAGACCTTCTGGAACGCTTTTTTTCTTCCAACAGAATTCCAAATCAGTGTATGGTATTGACCTGAGCTCCAGGCTCTGCAGGGGAAGCTGTAGCATATTTGAATATACAGCAGCTGCCCTGGACCAAATGGCAAGCTGCTGCAGTTCAGATCGTAGTGAGATGTCGGAGCTTTATTCCTTGGGGATTTTTAACTCCCAGTGGGGTTGCCAATACATTGGCAAGCTGTGGAAAGACTAATGCTGATCAGCTATTGCAAAGTAAAAATAAGTCCACTGGCATGAGAATTTACAGAACTATAATTGAGGTCGCATTTCAACCCATGACAGTCGTTCTGGTTTTGACCTGCTGAGTCTCCTGTAGGATTTGGGTGCCCAGATGTGGAGGCAGCTGCTGATGTACCCTGAGAGTCAAGTTCATCTCTAAGAGGCCATATTTTGAGGCATTTAAGTAGTGTGTAGGTGCAGCTGAAAGCCAGTTACTTCAGATCTGGTTTGGGTGCTACCTAAAACCCAGCGTTAACAGCACTCCAGCCCTCGCTGTAGCACGCATCGGTGAACTAAGGTGATTTCATTGCGGGGTGTCGTTTGGCTGCTGGACGAAGGGGCTGGGCTGCAAGACTGGTGGAATAATGTTAGTATGCCTTGCCAGATAAATTCCACACCTTAGAGGAAGGGTCTGCTCAGACTCGGTGCGTCTGTAGAAACTGGCACTACTACAGGGAGCGTGTTTCTCCGTGCACAGCTTCAGGGTTGTGGTGGTGACGATGCGCAGCGTGTGTTCCGTACGGGAACCGGCCCGCGGGCAGCACGGGGCTGGGGGCGCTGCTATAATCTTCTGTTCTGAGGCTGTTCAGTGAATGAATTCTGTTATTCAGCATGCACTTGAGTTATTCCAGGACAGTTCCAGACTTTTGTGATAGCCTAAAATTCGGTGAACAGATGAATGCAGTAGCGGGCAGCACGGGCAGGAGGCAGAGCCGTATTCCTCCTGGAACGCTCTTTCCATCCAGCTCTTCCATCCTCTCTCTTAAGTTGTGTTTCTTCAGAGAAAAGGTGAAATGTCACCGAGAACATGCTTTTGTTTCTGTCTGCATAAAAGCCTGGTCAGCTTTTGTCGTCTTGGGCAAAAGCTCACTTAGCTCTTTACCTGTGTCTGGGTAACTGCTTTATGTTGTGGTTAATTTGCTTCAGACTGTTTTCCTTGGTTTCTGGCAAATGAAGATGAAGTGTAAGCATCTCAGATGAGATCGGGTCAGTCTAGGGGATAGCGCTTACACTCTGAAGAGAAGAAATCATCATTCCTCCTCACAGAAATACCAGGAAAATACCACAGATCCGTGTGCTGACCGTACTGTGCCAGTGTCTTCTGCCAGATTGTTCAGTTGGGTTCATGGAATGAAGTATAGCAAGGAGCTGCGAGCAGGTGAGAAGCCAGGAATAAAATGTATTGGCTCAGCATTAGCTGCACCAACACCATACTGAGGTTAGTTAAAGGCGTATGTTTGCTGTCAGTAAGTGAAAGTATCAGGATTGTCACGTTTGACTCTAGCATTAGCACTTAAGGTAAAAGGATCTCTGTAAATAAATTGAGATGCCACTGTGTATTTTTTTTTTAACCTCCTTTCTGCCAGGAGATTGTTTTGAGATCAGATGGATGGATAGCTCAGCGTGTCAGTCACTGGAAACCTGTAGCCTAGGACAGTTCAGTGGCTTGTGACACAGGAGCAAGACCTTTCTCTCACGTTCAGTGCTGTGGGGGTACGAGGTGAACCAGTGCAGTGATTGGCTTTTACCTTTGCATTTCTAGCAGATGCAGAGAGAGAAACAGATCAGTTTCTTGAATTCCGTGTGGCTCAGCACTGGATGGCGTGGGCATCGAGCTGTGGAGCAGCTCTGCTCTGAACCAGATTCATCCTTCTCCTTTCCCTCCCTGCCTCCTGCCAAACCTGCACCATTGCATCCTCATTAAACTTTTAAATTTTTCTAGGAGGGTCTTTTTAGAAGTTTTTTTTTAGCACTCTGAGCAGTATGTAGAAGAATTAGGATTCAAAAGGGCAGGCAAATAAATCTATCTTGTGGGGTTTTTTTGCTTGTTTTGTCCCTGTCTCCCCCCGCCACCCCCCCACCTCCCGCCAGGCTGTGATGTGCAGCTGGGGCTGGCAGGCCATTCCAGTCTGGCGCCAGACGTGCCGTGTGCCGGGGACTGGGAATCCCTGGGTTCGGTTTAGTCTCTGGCAGTTGAATGTAATCAGACTTCTGTCTGAGAGACTTGGAATAGCTGGTGTTTTCCAGACTGGAATGGAATATCCACTACAAGTGATGCCCTAGAATTTTACACTGTTGCTCAATTGCAAAAGTTATTGCCTTGGTGGATTTGTTTTCGGTAGCTTGTCATAATGACGAAAATTTATCCAAAAGATGTTTTGAAATGCTCTGAAATGCAGCAAACGCTGAATCTGACTATGCAGAGACAAAGCTGATGCAGAAAAGCAATATGATTCCAGGTAATACACTGAAACAATTAACAATCATCTTGATTCCCCCCCTCCCCCTTGGCTTTCTCGTTGTGTGACCAAAACACCACTATCCTATTGTTTGTGCAAGCCCTTAAAACTCTTTCTGCGTACAATATTGTTGTACTGTAATAAACTTGCATTGGTGTCCTTTTGGTGAATGCCCTGTAATTTTCAAGCCTAGGTGTTTGTTAAATCTATTAAAATGGATAAATTGCATTCTCAGATGTAATGCACATATACACAGTGAGCTATGAAATTGTCAGTGTGATGGTCCTTTTTAATTAGCTGTCTTTGTTCGCATGTTTTCAGCAGAAAATGTAATTTGGTTTACAAGCAATTCTAGTATTTGGTAGCATGACCTGACAATTACAGATATGAATGTGTATGTGTGGTATAATCTATCATACCAAAGTTTGCAAGAATAGCATGTCTCAAGGTTTAGTAATTAGAAGATGTTCCTCTTACGTCTTCTGTGGACCCTGCATGTTTTAATGAACACAAGGCAGCAAAATAGAGGATTCAAGCAGTGTACGAGGTGCAGAGGGACTCAGAAGATCAGTAAGCATCTCTGATGAGCAAACCTCTAAAACCTGCCCAGAAACAATACCTCTGTTCTGGCTTTTCTTCCTTTCCCATTTTTATTCTGATAAGAGATTAACAGTAGTGTGAATGGCTCAAAGACCTAAGATTTAATTAACCATTTCCCTAGGTATTCTTTCACTGCTTTTTTGCCAGTAAAATAGGTGAGATGAATTGCATTGGAGATGACTGTAGCTACTCCACACAACTTCTTCACGATATTCCTGGTGTAACACTGCTGCAGCTGGTACGTCGGTCGGTTGTCAGCAGCACAGAGCATCTCCCAGACCCTGTCCCAGCAGCCACCCTGTGCAAAATACATCTGCAGACCACTGGAATTGACGTGTCCTCCTTAGGGTTTTTTAAAGGAGAAATGAATGGGGTAAACTCTTAAGTAACGATACTGCATAAAAGCAGAGGGTTCTTATGGCTCCTGAACTGAGAGGTTCCAAGGCTGTTGCCAAAAACCTGTGCTGTTCCATGAATACCCACGTAACTTAAGAAATAGGCAAGGAAAGAGGGGAAAGCCTGAAGGTTAATTAAAAAGGGAGAAGGAAGAAAAAAGGGGCAGTTGAAGCACTAGCTATGCAGAAAACATCAGCTAAATAATTTAGCTGATCCGAAAGAAAAGTCACAGTCTGTAATTCTTCTCAGTATGTAAATAGATGGAGGACGTGCAAAGTTTTATGTTAGTTGAGGGCCATGCAAAAAGGCTAATTTCATGTAAAGGTGTACATTAGATTAAGTGGAAAAGTAATTGTCTAATTTAATTTAGAGCAGGAAAGGATTCTACAAGTATTGGCCTCATTCTGTGCTGTGTGGAGTGGGAAGAATGGCTGTTAAACAGACCTTGAGAACTTCAGTAATTGAGCCAGAAAGTATAGCAGGAAGCAAAGTTTTGCGTGTTTTTGTTGTTTTACCCCAGTAAAATCTACTTTGTGTGACTCAGCCTTCTCTCTGATAACCTGCAAAGTACAGGTTTGGGGGAATTAGAGACAGCCAGACTCGTAAAACTAATTTCCGAGTTCAAATGTATTGCTTTGCAATCTAAGTGACTCAGTGACTGCACCCAAAGAGGGCCTTTTCTGCCTGGCTTCAATCCGTCCATAAAGCCCTCTCTACAGTTTTATAGCCCGTCCTTAAAATGTGCAAACCCACAATTTGTTACTAATTTAAAAAAACCAAAAAAATTCTTTCAATAGATTTCTACATAAATATCGGGCTGACCCTCTACAGTAGAATGGAATGTGATGAGGTTCTTGATGTTAATTTAAACTAGTTTGATTACTGCTAACAGAAATAAAATATGTGGAAACAGCTTCTAATAGCTGAGATGGCTGTGGAGTTGCCAAGAGCTTTAAAATTACAAAGCTTTAACGTGAATTTCAGAATGAAAGGACAGCAATATGTTAAATAAAGTTGTCAGAAATGTTTCTGCGCCATCTTTAATAGTTAACTCTACACTTGTGATGTTAAAATACAGGTTTTTTCCTGAAAACAGATGGAAGATTTACTTTTGCAGAATGAGTGAAAAACTTTTTTTAAAAAAAAAGTTAAATAAGATTGGGAGTACATATTCCTATTTATTCTTAGAAATCTGTCATCCTGTGCAACGTGGAATCACGTGAAAGGTGTGCTTTAAGGCATATGACTTCCCAGGGGTGGGGGATAGTGTTGAGGTGGAAGTCTTTGTACCGTGCCCAAATCAGCACTCCAGTTGTAGTTTGTCTTGGTCATCTCCCAGAGCAATAGGAACAATTCCTCCTTTTCACCCTACACCGTATGCTCTCTGTGTCTATACACTTCACAAATACTTTGTAAGTGCCTGACTTCATTGGGGTGACTGCTTTCCTTCATCCCCTCGTGCTTTAGTTTTGCGCCGTGAGTGATGATTAAGTCCCAGGGCTGCTTGTCCGTGCAACCCAGGGCTGCAAAGGAAGGAAATCTGCCACGGCAAATCTTCTCGAAGAAAAAATGGTTTTGACTGGAGAGTAACGCAGCTCACCCCAGGGGCTGGGGCCAGGTCCCAGGAATGCTGCCCAGGCATGGTGTATACCTGCTGACACGGGAGTGGCGAGCTCAGGTGCTGGAACCACAGGACCAGCGATGAGCAGGTCTGGTTTCAGTCCCAGCATCTTCCCCGCGAGGCTTGAGCTGCATCCCTGCGTTTAATTGTGCACGTGAACCACACCTGGGGAACTGGGTGATATTTAAGACAACAGAATGTTAAATTCTAGCTTTAGGTAAAATGATAAAAGTAGTGCAGTCTAGAGGTGCAAGCATTAGTGCGTGAGCATTCTTAGAAAGTGAGTAATATTTCCTGAGTAGATTTTTTCTTCAGTAACTTACATCTCTTACTAACATCTTAGAATTAAGCTGTTTATTAATAAACAACTGTAATTGTTTTTTTCAGATGTTCTTGAGGCTGATGAAAGCAAATTAGCCCTATGTTCTTAGTATTATTGTTTCTGAAATCTTGTGCCAGCATTCCTGGTTTATATGCAACTAGAATGTCTGTTCTGCCCTTCTGACTGCCAGAGGACTACATGCTTATCTATAAGAGTTAATACCAGACTGGATTTATTTTTCCTCCAGACTTTGCATTAGGGTTATACCTTAGAAATTGTTTTACGAAACGATATGCGAAGGATTAGCAAGGCTTACTAAAATCAATAATTGGTAGAATCTGAAGTGCTCAGAAGGTTTCTCATAATTTGTTTCTGCTAAGCTCTAGTGTTGCATAGAACTTGTCTGTAAGAGGCTCTTGAGGCTTGTTGTTTAATTTTTTGACTACTTATAAATGTGGCAGTTAATTGGAAGATCTTTCTCAGATGCAGAACAGCATCAGTGTTGTCTTGTACTGTTACCTGCTTGACCACTCAGAACTGAATTTGTAATCGGGAGAGGAACTGGAAGGGGAAAACCCACACAACTCCACAACCAGCTGGTATAAACAATGTAGTCCGCGGTCAAAGCCCTCAGTAGGTGGTTGGATGATCGTACAAACAGGTAAGCTCTGAATTAAGCATACCAAACACCGTCCACCATTTCACCGTTGGTGAAAGTGCTCTTGAAATCAATTGATAGTAACATAGGGGTCAGTTTTGGGCCCCTCGCTACAAGAAGGACATTGAGGTGCTGGGTCATGTCCAGAGATGGGCAACAGACCTGAGGCACAAGTCTTGTGAGGAGCGGCGGAGGGCACTGGGGGTGCTCAGCCTGGAGAGGAGGGGGCTGGGAGGGCCCTGTGGCTCCCTACAGCTGCCTGATGGGCCGCAACGAGGTGGGGGTTGGGCTCTTCTCCCAAGTCACAAGTGATAGGACAAGAGGAAATGGCCTCAAGATATGCCAAGGGAGGCTTA
>JAVJGI010000050.1:4195688-4231004 GCA_035590275.1 Ibycter americanus | reverse complement strand
CTTCCACCCTCTGTAGGCTTCCGTTCTGGGTTTGCCTTGGCCCAGGGGCTCCTTGTTCATTCCTGCAGGCCTCCTGGAGTTCCTCTTCCTTGGGACACACTGCTCCTGAGCCTGGAGGAGGTGATCCTTTACAGGATGAAGTGATTCTTAAAACTTGTCTGTTCTCAGTTCCAGTTACAAGTGAAAAGTATTAGCTAATAAAATGATGCAAGCAGAAAGAGTAAGTGCCCTTAACCTGCAAAAGAGGAGTTTTAATTTCTGTTCTGACTTCCAGAAGATAAAACCTAGGCTGTTTTTTTGTCACTCTTTCTCCTAACATGAATGAAAAGTAACTTATGATGAGCAGGGAATTTCCACTTAAATTTAAGAACGAAGAAAATAGTCTGGACTGATCTCCATGGGCTATTTCAAAGTAAACACATTCTTTATTCTATACATTCTCCAAGTGACGTTAGATCTCCTGCTTGAGCATCTTCCTGTTTTCCTGTATCACTGCAGTAGCAAATGAACTGTCCTGACTATATGATGGAGGATGCAGGCAAACATCTGTGGAAGTGGCATGAATTTCATGCAGCTGCAAATAATTTTCATGAGAAAACATAAACCTGTCATTTGTACTCAGCTTTTGGGGGGAACTTACACTAGTTTTCAAAATTAAGAAATTGAATTGTAGTTATTACCTTTTAATTGCTTTGCAGCAGATGGAGCTGACACACAATGCCTTTCTACGTTAAAACATAATGTGTGCTTAACTGATTCTTAAATGAACTGGTGGTAAAAATCTAGATTAAAATTCCTATTTTGAAAGATGGTGTAGCGTGCATTTGCTTTTTGGAAGACCAGGTAGTGAAAGCAGGAGTGTTTTGTGTGGTTATGTGCTTTTTATAGGGGAAAGATATATGCAGGTATCCAGGTTTAGACTATTTCTTTAAAGTGTTTTAGCACTTTATTCATTACTTGTATTATAAACAGTGGCTTTTCTCTTGGCCTTTGTTCACGTTGCTGTCTTGCACGCCTTTATTGTGAGTCAGAGGAAAAAGAACTGGCAGTAACCATAAGCCAAACATTCAAAACTAGTAATACAGTGAAACAACTTATATGCACATAGAACTGAATACTCAGGATGCTTTTAACAGCTACATTTTCATTGAGAGAAAATTTTTATTATAGAAGTTGTAGAAATGGAAAGAAAAACAGCCCCAATTAATATCTTGTTTCTGTATTGTTGCAAAAAGCTTAGGGAAAGACTTGGAATGCTGGTAATGGATTTGGAATTATGTGCTTGGTGTAACAGGGATTGGAGCAGTGATTCAGGTCACTGGGGCTTTGGTTAAAAATGTCTTGCACTGCTTTGAGGTAAGACAAAAAAATGGGGAGAAGTATTATCTTACCTGTCAGGGAAGTGCACACTTTTAAAGTTTGGAATATAGAATCAGGCATGTACTGCAAGTATCCAGGCAAAGGTAAAAAAGCAACAATATTACCCAGTGTGTGCTTAATAGGTTTTAAAACTGGACATCCCAGTTATTAGGTTTCCTTGGGTCTTGCAGCTGCCTGGAGCGAAGAGCACTGTGTCAGGAAGATTTTTTTTCCTTCCCTGGAGATGTCTGCTTGGCCACGTATTAGGGCATAGGTGTGCCTTGTGTGTGTTGTTTGGGGTTCTTTTGTTGTTTTTTAATTGAAAAAACCAAAGCTCTTAACAGCGCAGTTGGGATACTTTTGTTCTGATAGCAAGAAATTATTGTGAACATGCTTAACTTGCTTTTGACAATCAGGGCTGAACTGACTGTGTGTGAAGATTGGAGGTGATTTTTAGAACAGTAATTTTGAAGCAGTAAGTGTTTGTACGCCCCCACCCCCACGCCCCGCCAACCTCAGGTAATTGCTTCAAAGCAGCAGAATTGCATATAATCTGAAAACATTTTTCCATGTCCTCTGGGCTTTGGTAGGTAAGACAGTGTGGTTGCAAATCTAGACAAAAAAGAGGTGGTAAAGCAGTGTTAAGGGCATGGATGCAAGCTGTTCCACACCTTCACTGGAACAGGGGCAAGATTCCGATATTCTTTCCAATTTTTTTCTTCTTTGTCCCTGAACTCGTAGGTGAATCCAAAGGGAAGCTATTAATAAATTATTGAACATTTGTTCTGCCATGGAGTACTAGGACTATCCTGTTGTGGGGTGCTGTGCTGCAAAATGTCTGGGATTCAGCTGAAATTTGATCACTTAATTTAACGAAGCGATTAGATTAAGGCCGTAGTAAGCAGAAATGCAGATTGGACAAAACAGATAATACTGTGAATTATGAAGAAAAGGAGAACACTGATTTTTGTCTGTGTGTGCACACTAAATTAATACACATTTAAAACTCTATATCCACATTAGGTATTTTACTGTACTAATATTTGGAAAGAAGATAACACTGGCTATTAGTATTCTGTTACCTCAGTGTCTGTAATAATGAAAGATACCTACACTTAAAATTAGGAATAAGTAGAGCATGAAATAATACACAATGTCCATGGTGAGAAGTTAGAAAAGTGTTTTGAAAAAAACCAAACTTAGAGGAAATTATAAATTTGGCATTGATAGATCTTGGCCAACCAGATGATGTCAAGTAACTTCCACATCAACTCGAACGCACTGAATACCACAGAATAAATTTTGGTGAGCTCGTTTTAACTAAGCTTATCAAATTTTAACTAGGATTTTTTTTTTTACTGGGATTCCTGCAAACTGCCTGTGCTTACAAAGCTGCTGATACAAATGCACCACAAGTGTGAGTTGGGAATAAGTGAGTTTCCTTGCTTACGTAAATAAGGTCAGGAGGGCTCTGTTCTTGAAGCAGGGTAGCTCAGAACAGAGCCTGCAGTTGTGGTGCAGACGACTTCTGTGCATCGACTAACCCCCACCACTGCCGTCGGTCATCTGTTTGCCGTAGCTTTCCCTCTCCAGTTTCTCGCTGCTTCTCTTCTGTCCATCTGCAGCGATGGCTTTTGGCACCTCTCCGCAGCTGTGTCACCTGGCAGGGGCTGTGTGGAGCACCAACAGGGTCCTGGGACCCGGTTCTGGGAGCATCTGTGGCCCTAACGCTGCGTCAGAGGAGGAGGTGCAAGGGGGGAAGAGGGAAGGGGGAATAAAGGGATGAGTCCCTGGGGGAGCCCGGTGACCTCAGGATGCAGCAGTTCAGCCGCAGGCTCTTCTTTGAGTCTTTCCCACGGAATCTGACTGGGAGCCAAGCAGCTGCAAACCGTATTTAAAAAGAAGTGACGGTGACTTCAAATAGCATCCTAAGTGCCATTTTCTGTACAAAATAATGACAAATACCGTGAGATAAGAGAAGGCTTAGTGCATTTTAATAACTTTATAATGAATAAATCATCTTTGTAAGGTTAATGAAAGTAGATACAATGTGAAAGATGAAAATGCGGTTGCTATTTAGGAATTCCTTTCCAAAGTGTGTCCCTCTACGGTCTTGACCGAATAGTCTCAGAGGAACTGTGGTGTGAATTTATGATGTTTAATGCATCTAGCAGTCTCGCTACCTAATAAAAGCAGTCTGCCTCCAAATATTTACTGAACTGCATCTTAGATCACATTCGCATATCTAGCCTTTCTTCTCACTGCATGACTGTTGGTCTGCAGTCTCATAAATACTGAAAAATAGCATGTAATTAAGACTATTTTCTATTAGTAAGACTTGTCATTGAAATAAGGGCAAGTATTCCAAACACAGAGCAAAATTCTGCTTTTGTAGACACTTTAGTCTGTTATGCTGACACTAAGTGGGTATTTTGATATGTCAAGTGACAAGATAAACGCAGCACAGTTCACTATTGCTGCTTTTTATAGTTTCATAATGGATGTTCTTCACTCTTAAAAAGGCACTACGCAGCAAAAATTCATTCATTGAGACTTCTTCATTTAGTTTAAACTGGCATATAAACAACTTCAAGAATTGCCTAACCCATTTAGAGGTTAAAATACAAGCGAGAATTTATTCCTTGGAAGTACATTATTCGTTTTATTCTTCCTTTTCCTGATTGTTTCTTAGGTGTAAAAATGAAGCATCTTCCAAGTGTCTGTACCTCTGCAGCCCCCAGCTCAGACGTTTGCGTGTAGAGCAGCAGGCAGCACCGGGTGCCTGCCCGTGCACTGCAGCCAGAAGGGACGTGGTGGTGGCCTGCAGGACGGAGGCAACGGCAGTGATTTCCTTAGGGACCCTACCAAAACAAACCCTGGGCTCGTCGTATAAATACCGACAAGTCTACTGGTTTTGCTGGGTTAAATATACTTAACGTGTAGATGTTGTCGTCTTACAGAATTGTAATAGCGTTTTATAAAACTCTTCTTCCAGCCCCGCGTGCCGCACCCTGGCTGGAAGCGGGTTGTCCCTCTGCGGCTGGAGCGCGCTGCTGTTACGGTGATTAGCTGCAAGATATCATCTGGCTGTACAGGCTGAAAATCTTGTGTGACGGGTTCTCTCCGCATTTGAAGTGGGCTCTGATTTTTCTGATGGTTTGTTTATTAAGAAAAAGAAAAAACCAACCCCAAACACACCCCACCACCCGAGCTGTGTCACAAGTCCAGCTCGTTCCTGGGAGAGAGCTTTGTTAATCAGGTTTTGTGATGTTTTGCTCTTCTGGCCGCTTCCTGTAAATTCTTCTTGAATGTACCTGACTGTAGTTACCTTAGACTGTCCTCTGCGAAACGTAGCGATGCTTTTGAGGTATAGCGGGATGATTTATCAGGAGTATTGGGGCTTTATTTATTTGGAGAAATAAGCTGGCGTACAACATAAGCCTGCTTCCTTTTGTGGCTTGGCTGAAGTGAATGTGTTAATATTGCTCTGAGGATTTTAGAAGCCTGTCCGAGGTGTGTAAGTTGAGCGCCACTGGCAGATAAAAGATCTTTCCTGTCCACTGCCTCTTTTGCTCCTGCTCTTAGCGCTGGAGGTAGCACTTCCCTGTCTCTCTGCCATGCTTTCAGTGTCGCCTTTGTGAAGGGAACAATTTATCTTGTGTGCCTTCAGTGTCTGATCGCTAATTGCTGTTTCAAAGTGCTGTCATAATACGTGTAACGGCAACTCAGATTGACTTTCCTGATTGTATTAAAATACCTGCAGAAGGTAATGCAGTCTCTTTCAGCGTGCCAGTTCACGTTTCCAAAATGCTGCTGGAGAAGAGGCTTATCCTACGTTATAAAGTGCCTGTATTAAGCTGTTGAGTGGTGATCATGGCTTTAAGAGTTTATTCCGATTTTAAACTAATGTCCTGTATTGGTGATCTCCTTTTCCTGGGGAAGGGCCCCGCAGGGCAGGATGAACTATGGCAAGGGAGAATGTCAGCAAGTTTTGTGATGGGCACAGATGGCAGGGCAAGGCAGGGAATGTCACTTTATTCTTTTTCTAGGGGGTACGTTGTTTGAATGGGGCATTTTTTTCCCCTGTTGTGGGATTTCTGCAGCTTAGGTGAATGAAATATGATTGCTCTAAGCTTTTTATTATTTGTTGGCGTATTTATGACACTGGCTGACTGCTTGTGTTGTAGCTTGCCATGCAATTGGTTTATGCAAAGAAAAAAATAGAAGCAAGTTCCCAATAAATAAAACTGAAAGTATTTTTAGAAACTTCCTGCTCGCAGACCTTGATCAAATAACACACACCATGTTCTGTCAACATCTTCTAATGAATAATGAAACAACGCTGGCTCTTCATATTAGGGAAAGAGGGTGTTTATCCAAACACTTGAAGCTGTGCCCGTTTCTGCATACTTTATTATGCAATAGTTGCTAATTAATAATAATAAACTATGAACTGGCAGTCACAAGATATTGGAAATTCTGAACAAACAGTAACTACCTAATATTCAGAAAAATCATAAAATATACATTGCTTGCTGATGAACTATTTACTGAAACACAAAGCTGCTTTTAAGATGTTAGTAAATAATTTTTAACAGACCTGGCCTGTTCTGATTTTTCACTAACTGACAAATCCTTGTGGAAGGGCTTTTGCAGACCTCTGCGCGGTCAGGTTTAGAAAACCTGCATAAATATGTATACTGCCAGGAACTGGAGCCAGGAGGCTGTTTGGTCCTGGAAGTGGCTCTAGGAGTTGAAGTATCCTGGAGTAAATTTCCATTTGTATTGTTTATGCTGCTTATTAAATCAGAGTTCTCTAGGGTAAGTATGTAGCAATGGTTTTAGTTAACAGGAACTTGTCTGTAATTTCTCCTTGTCTCAGTCCCAATCATCTCTATATTAAGTCAGCAGGACTGATGCTGCTAGCTGGTGTCCTGTTAAATAACTGGCTTTGGGAGGGGAAAATGTATTTATACCTCCCTTGGTAAATACCTAGTTAAATGTAATGCGTGTGCTTGTAAAAATACTGCTGCTTTGAAAAATGCATTTTAAAGATGTTTGAACAGAGTGTTTCCTGCTTTGAAATGCTGAATAGATGGTAAAAGGCACTAAAACCAAAGCTGAGATTCATGTTAAATGGATTTTTAGTGTCATTTTGTACTAGTGCTCTACTAGGCATTACCCATTACTTTGGTTCATTTTCTGAAAAGTAAAGTGAATTACTCCTGTAGCCATGGGAGATGGGCTAAACCTGATGCCTGCTGTAACGAGATGTCAGGTAACTGATGCACAGGTGCCGGCATTTAGAAAAGATTGTGGTGTCCTTTCTTATTCTGCAAGAATTGAGGGTCATACGGTTTTGGTGCTTTAGGCTGAATGTACCAAGTTACTTATAGAATATAATAGGAGGTTTTTATTTTAACTCATGTAAGTTACTTAATCTGTCTCAAGTTCATTCTCCTTTAAGATTCAACTGATGGGAATACTGGTGATATTTTATTTTTTTTTAGCAAAATCTGTTGTATTTTTCTTCCCAAGAAGTCATGTTCATGATACTGAAGCTGAGTAACTTGCATGAAATACACAAAAGTTACTGTGCTTCAGGTAGAAAATACAATAGCAAGCTAATAGGTATGCAGAACAGCTAGTAAATAATAGAATGAAAAGCAGAATGAAAATTAACATAATGTTATAAATTTCATTATTAATAAATTAGTAGTATTAATAATGTTTTATATCTGAAGATCCTGTTTTTGATTTGAAGGAACAGTTATAATTTCATAGGAAAAGCTGCTATCTGAAATGGATTTACTGTAATTTTAATAAATTAGATTAAGAAAATTCAAGTATGCCAGAAATTATACAAGAAAACTAATAGATAACAGTCAAATGTCTTCAATGACATTTCAGTTTCTTGTGTGGCTGTTGTTTAAATCATATTTTTAAGCAATAGAAACTGATCACTAGTGTAAACACTTCTGACATGGTTTGCATGAATTGTTCCAGTGTATAACAATACAACATATGGCCAACACCAGATTCTTCAATATATTTAAGAAATAAGCTTAGAAGTAATTTTCTAGAAACCTAGGTGCATTCAGGTGGTCCTTAGATGGCAGCTACCTGTCTTTTGGGGAAAGGATTGTGTTTACATTGAACAGTAAAGGCACTTGGAGGCCAAAATGTCAACTGTGAGAAAGGTAGGGAGGGGCATCCCGGATAGCTGAGCTCTCGGGAAGGTGTATGAGGGTCAAGAAAAAGGCAAATGCTGTCGCAGTGAGGCGGGAGAAGTAATGGAAAGATTAAGAAACGAAGAAGGAGAAGGAAGATGACTTTCAGTAATGACATTCACATTTGGTTTTGTTCAGACTCAGCTGTGGAAGTGGCTGACTACATGCAAATTTAAGATGGCCCTTGTCCCTCAGACCTCTAAAACAAATACCAAGGAAATATTTTGTTCAGGTTCTTTATCTCAATTTTATATCAGTCAGATCATAGCTGGGATTTTGAATTAATTCTTTCTGAAGCATTGGCCAGAAATACTGCCTTTGGTTTCGTGTTGGCTTCTATTGCAGGAGTCATTCCTTGGTAAATACTGAAAGCTTTAAAAAAAAAACACATACAAGAAATGCCAACCAAACACCAAAACACATACACACACACAAACAAAAAAACCCCAACCCAACCCAAACCCCAAAAAACCACACCACCAAACCACCAAAACCCAAACTAACAAAAACACCCCAACAAATCCAAACCAGACAGGGGGCACTCGGACAACCCTTTCTGCATGGTACCCCAAGAGACCCCTTGAGCCCAGTGTGGAGTTTGATCTTTCATGTCTTGGTTTAGGAAGATTCGGTTTCTCTGAGACAAGCCGTAAGGTGTGCTTGGTTCTGGGTCGCTCTGAGCTGTGGTTCTGTTGTTGGGGGAGCAGGTATGGAGGAAATGCTTCTCCGTGCTAATCTTCTAGACTCAGCTTAAATATCCAAGCAATAAATTAGTAGTGTATTGTATTGACTATACACCACTATGTATAGTGTATGTATGTATATATGGGGTGGGAGGGCATGCAGTATCTTAAAATGAGGAAGGGGTCCTACTGGTGCAAAAAGCCTGCAACCTTGAAATTAAACCACTGAACCTGAACTGCAGTCTCTTACACCGCACCCAAAATGTGCATCATTAATGGCCAGTAACTGCAGCGCTGTGGCTTGGAATTTGTCACGGGTCTTAGCTCGGTGGCCAGGAAGCCCATCCGTCTCTCCCCAGTTGCCTCACTGGCCACTTCTAATTTTCCCCTTAATAAGAGATGCTGTAGAGATGGCAGAAGCTGGAGGGACTGCACTGGCTGTGCGAGCCAAGAGGATGGTAGCAGGGAGTGAAAGGGGTGTCGTCTGGGTAACTTACCTCGTGCTTACACAGAAATGGGTGGAATTTGCTTCTGTCTTCAGACAAGAGAGGAACAAGGCAGGAAATTAAAATCTTGGTTAATCCTGGCTGAGGGCAGGTTTTAAGGCTAGTTCTTCCTGGTATTAAATAATGCAGGAGAAAGAGATGTGATATATAAAAATGCATATATATTAAGAGGCCACTATATCTGATCCTGGTGGACAACCTCTTTACTAAAGCATAATCTTAAGAGTATGAATTTCTGGGCCAGGCACTGCTCCACAGCACCTCCTGCTTTTTACAGAACTGTTCAGCAAGCATGTGGTGAACTTGGTTTGAATTTACAGCAAGGTATTAAGTACTCCACGCTTACTTTTCAGGCAGGCGTGCTGCTCACAGCTAGGCTGCAGATTACTGTCCCGAGTCCTTGCGGGGAGATGTAGGAGACCACTTGTACATGTTTCTTTTCCATACAGAGGAGCTGGTACGGTTTGAAAGAGCTGACTTCAACTGTTTAAAATATTGGGCATCTAACAATCCTGGCTGTGATAAGCTATCTCCTACAGTAAGGAAGCTGACAGTGCCGAGATACGAGGCTGATGTATGGTTCAAATTTTTTTAATGCAATGTGAAGGAGCCTTGTGACGCTGATGTACTTGAAAGGCATTTATCTTCAAAACTGCTGTATCATCATAAAAGTGATCTAGATGTGATATCTATGCCTGTAGTTGGATTTGTGAGGCTGAAGTACCTCACGCAAATGCTGAGGGGTGGAGGGAAAGACTTGTTGCTCGTTTTGGAATAGAGCACATCGTTTTAATTAATAGCATAAGACTTCATGTCCTTTCAGTCAAGGCCTGTAGGTTCCATAATGCAAAAAGTGTTTAGTCTTCCACTTTGATACACAAATTAATATCTGAAATACTGCGTGTCTTTTTTTGATGGAATTTTGAAAGCACTGCTGAGAACTTGCACAAATGCAATGTGGGATAGAATGATATAAAAAGCGGAATTGGGCCGAGCATCTCCTCCTGCTTGGCAAGGCGTATGCCGAAGCAGGGCAGAGCTGAAGTGTGAGTGCAGGATTTGATTTCCTTAGACTCCTGAGAAATCCAAATCCAAGAACATATTGAAATATTTGAGGGATCTTGGGGCTGATTTGCTCAGGCAGGTGTGGATTCACACTGAGCTTACTCCACAGACAGATCTGAGAGCCCTTTTTATAGAAGTCCCAACATGACAGTTGTTCTTCAAAGCAAGTATCTGAAGAGTCTCTGCAAGTGAAACAGGGCTGGTGTGCCCCGTCAAGAGTCAGAAAAAGCTGCCTCGGTTTTTCTCCTTTTTGAGCCTCTAAAAATATGTTATCAAAGCTGTCAGCTCTGTGGGAAGTCTGGTCTGTAAAATTGGCTGAATCCTGGCAAACGTTGGAGTTCAAGCTGCAGATCTGAAAGGCGAGCGGCAGCGCTGAGTACCGGGGCAGTGCAGCAGGGCAGCGGAATATCTCCTGGCAGAAAACACCCGCTTTCAAGTTTTGCCTGCAGTAGCTTAAAACAAAAAAGGGAGCTCAAACTTAAAGTTAACTGCTGACTAAAATGTTTAAACAGCGTTACTTGATTTTTGTAATACATGTTTGTAATGGCAGGAGAGAGCACTGAGGTGAAAACGCAAAGGAATTATAGATTCATGGAACAGAAAGCAGAAAAACTGCTAGCCCTGCCTGAACTAGAAAGCTTCATGCCCAAGGTTGCTGGGTTTTGGAACATTCCTTATTTATCCCATGACCCACAAACTATGCTATTAGAAACTGATAGCCACAAAACTGGAAACTCGGATATAGAAACTTCACGGTGGGTTTACACAAGACCAGACAGTATCAGTTAATACGAAGCGCTGTGCTCAGCTGCCAGTCACCGGGCATGTCGCCTGTGCGAGTGTCAAGCTGGAGTGAGCCCCTGACTGTGACGAAATACTCAGTGCAACATAACGTGCTTTTTTTAAGCTTCATAAAGACAATTCATGCCTTGCTCCCAATTTTCTAATGTTTTCACTTGTTTAGGTCCTAACTATTTGGGCTCTTAGCATCTCAGAAAAGGGCCTTGGCTGCACGGTATGGCAGGTGCTTCAAATATGTGACAAGAAATGGCTCTGCTCCCTTCCTCCGCCGAGAAATTAATACTGTACTGGCATAAAAGCTTCTGACTTTGGGTTTCCTTTTGCTGGTGTTTTTGTTTGTTTGGTTGGGGTTTTTTTGTTGTTTAATAGGAAAAAAACAACCAAACCCCTGATGGCTAAGTCTGTATTTGGTGTGATCTGGGTGGCATAAACATCTTTGCCTTTATGCCAGATTCCCTGGAGGAGCTGTCAGTCCTGTGCCCAGCATCCCTGCAGTGAGCATCTCTACCCAGCCCTGCCAAAACTTCCTGCTCTCCTCCAGAAGTTGTGCTGTGTCACACAAAGCACCTCAGTGACTTAAAACATGAAGCTATAGTCCTTTAAAGTGATTTTTCTGTGCGCTCCATAGAATGCTTGGATTTACTTTTGTTTTCCTACTTTTGCTTTAAATTCAATTTTATTTTATTTGAGCGAAGAGCAAAAATGGAGGAAAAGCAAGTAGCACAGCTTACATTGGATAGTTAGTCTTGTACAAGGCATTGGTGTAGGAGCTGGGAATTGTGCAGTTCAGTCCCTGTGGCACAATTCAGTTGACGTTAAGGTTTGTAGGAGATTTTTCATTGACTTGGTGGAAACTAGATGAGGCTCTTAAATTATGCATAAGCAGTCTGCTGACTGCCTTGGTACGAGTGATTTTTTTCACCTAGTGAAGATAGAATGAATGTTTTTAAGGCTGTTACTGCAGTTTGCAGTTAGACGCAAATCGCTCTTGCTTTTGTTAGGCGCACGCTTTCTTCACTTTCTTCAGTACATTAAAGTTTAATATGCATAAAGTGCAGCACTGATCTGAGATTTACACGAGACTAAGGGTTGGACAGTCAATTACCGCGGCCATGGTAAGAATGCTTTCTGACAGGATGCTAATAAAGACCTCTGTAGAGTGGAAATTATACTTTAGCTGTACAGTTCTCTCTCTGTGTCGCTTAATGGCTGGCAGTTGTGCAGGCGGCGATACCCTGCTGCAGTTCCGCGGTGTAAGGAAGGGAGATGACCGGGCTTTGGGGGAGGTCTGTGGCTTGGCGTTACAACAAATCTAGCACTCTTGTGCCGTTTGCATCCGAGGCAGGCACGTCCCGGAGGATGGGGGCAAGGCTCTCCCGGTGCCCTGCGGTGCTGGGAGCAGAGACCCGCTGCAATGGATCGGAGGGAGGGTTCGGACCTCTCTCCACCAGCTGCTCTGTCTCCTGCAGCAAACACGCGCTAGCAGACATTCTGCCTTCTGCTCAGGGTTGTCTGGCTTATTTCTGAGGGTGCCAAATCTCTCATAACAGATCTCACCACACGTTTTGAATTCCCCTGGGATTTTTCTATTGAGGATGGTTGCTGGCTGTTGTGGTAGCACCGAAGGCAGTGTTCCCCAGATGAAAGCCGTAGGGGTGGTGACTGCTGATCTGCAGCTCCAGAATTGTGGTGGTAATTTCTTGGAGTAGGGTGTGTCTCTTGAGAAGAAGCAGCGGGGAGGGAAGAGTTTTCTGACACTGTACTGAGATCTAGAAGTAAAAGTAACCATTAACACGGTTCATCTCAAATTCAGACTGTGCTAAACCCAGCTAACTAGCAAGAAATAGATGCAGGTAGTAGGAGCTGAACAACAGTGTTGCATACATGGCTACAGATCCAGCAGTAGATGTAGTCATAAAATATGTATTATTTTGTATAGGCCGGATGATTTAAAAATTTGTCAGCTATATGAAGCCGCAGAAGCTCTGTGAAGAAACAGAAGTTGATTGCAGCAACTGTTGGGTTTGTACCCCCGCTGCTTGTAGTGCTGTTCCCTGCTCTGCTCAAAATGATGATTATAAAGTACAGCTCCTGAAATTACACCATTTTGTTCTGTTAGTCATCACTTTTCGTACTGAATACCATTCAAATATTTGCTCTCTTCAGCTGATGCCTTCGTCTGAAAAATGCAATTGTCTAGAAAACAACCTAAGTACATATTTAAGGAAAACAGTCTGTATTTATGCGTTAACATTTAAGCTGCTGCAGCGCTGTTTCTTACATTTAGACGTGTTAGGAGGAAAATAGGTCTGTATGTTTAAAGCAGGAAGAAAAAATTCCACTGAAAATGTCACACAGTGATGTTGACTGGTGGTACCGGTGCGATTTTTTCTTAAATGAACTACTGTGTACTGAGACCTTTTCATGTACAATTTGTGGGTTATACACTGGAAAAGCTGTTTCAAGCATGCTGTTAGGGCTTCAGGCTTTTCTTGTTACCGTAGGGCTAAGTGGTGGTGAAGTGTGTTACGTGATCTGCTGTGTATGGAACAGAATGTGGAACTTAGCACATTCTTATGGCATTATAATGAGGCTTAACTTCGATTATAATATAGATTTTAGTAGTATAGCATTGAAACTGTTCTAAGTTCCAAGGAATTTTTCAGAGATTGTGTTCTCCAGCAAGTCATGTCACTTCCTGAGATGCGGCATTAATATGCTGCAGAGCTCTGGGAAGGGAGAGACCTTGCAGCCAAATTACTTTCCTGTATCACATCTAGCCACAGGGAGAGTGTAGAATTCAGTTGTGCAGAATAGCACACTGAGGAGCGCTGTGCCACCTTTAAAGATAAAGAAACAACGCTGGAAGCTGCTGTTGTACAGCTAAGAATGTAAAAGATGTTTCCAAACTAAGTTGTTTGTAAAAGCAACTATGCATTAGATTAAAACTAGCTGAGGTTTTATTCAGGTGGTATTTCTATGTGGACAGGGCAAAGGCACATTTAGGGTTCAGTAAGACATGGCTTTTGTTGGTTTTTCTGTGCCAAAGTATATTTTATTTCTGGGTAGCTGAATATTAATGCATAAGAATAATGTTCCTGTAACTACAGAAAATGGGTAACACTTGGGAGTGAATGTAGAAATGATGAAAAAACAGATTTTTGTCTCCGACCTTAAATATAACTATCCTTAGCCTTTGAAAATGCCATGTTGGTCTTCACAGGAGATGAGATACAAAATTCACTATTGATTTTTTTTGCCATTGTGCCTTCTCAACTGCCTAGATAGTTCTTCAATTAAATATAGAAATTGTCTTTAATTCTCTTAAATTGTTCTGTGCTGCTACTGTCAGGTGTTAAGTAGCTCCTAAATTTCTTATTATGGTGAATAAATGGCCTTGATATTGAGGAGCTAAGCATTATAAATCCCACTGTCATAAATCTTCCAATTTAACAGAATAGGATCTGCAGTGCTCAGTGCCATTAAGAGTTGAGCTCAGTGATTCTGGAGTATTTTGAGTAGCCCTGGCACTGGGGGGGCATAGTTTTAAGATTACAGAGGTTTGGAGCTATATAGTCCTTTTATATTACTAGCTTTCTTTAGTCCTGCGGACTATTGCCCAAACTTAATACACTGAAACATTAGATTTGAAGCTGAAAAACAGGGCAGACAAAAAAACCCTAGCAATCTAAACTGATGATGGCTTAGATCACACTGTACAAAAAGCCTTAAGATTGGGTAGGGTGATTTTTGGATGAAGAAAAACATTTAGATACCAAACTCCTGCAAGATAGGAGAAGCATTTTTCACTCAGTTGTTAGCTGATTGCAAATATATTGGAGATGCTTCATTTCTATACGGGTTTTTCTGGAGGGTAACTGTAGGCATGTCTAGCTGTCATCCAGCAACATGTACGCTTATCTACCTACTTCTTTCAATGTGGGGATTAGCTTTGCAGGAAACTGAAGTGTTGCTGGGAGAGCTCTCCCTCTCCCCCATCCCTCCCTAAAGGCAACACAAAAAAAAAAAATTCCTTCGAAGTTTCTTGCTGTTGTGACATATGGATTAAAAAAAGAATTATATATATTATATATTTAAAAATCAATTAAATTTTCCCAAGCATGTTTTTTGGTATGTCCACACACACTTGAAATATAAGAAAAGGGAAAGTTCACGTTTTGCCCATAGGAGATGTTCTAGGTGGTGCTGGGGAAAATGGCATGTTTCTCATGTCCCTGCCATATCTTCCTATATTTTCTCACAGCCGCCTGATCACTGTGAGCCTGGTTTTGTAGATAGCCTACCACTACGCTGAAAAACATTCCTCCCTCAATTCAGCATTCTGTAGTGCTGTGAAATTTAAGCCTTCCGATGGAGAAGTGGGTAGTGGAAGAACAAGCCAGAATATTTTTCTTAGTGAAAGGGGATTGCTTCACTCAGTCCCTGTACCCTGGAGTGACTACATTAAATTAGATGTTAATTTGGAATGTTGCCACTCTGTTAGGTAGAGACAGATTCTGTGAACTTGCATGCACATTGCCATATGTATCTAAATAAGCGTGTTTTGCGCTTGAATGACATTGCTGAATTAGGTAGTTCTACTGCTTTCATTGAAACAATTCCTGAGCTGCTCGGAACAGAATACGGCCAATGATGCTACGGCAACTGTGCGCTTTTATTACAGCAGTTTTATACTCATTTGTCTAAATCTGGTCTTGAGATTGCTGCCAACTGAGTGAGATTTGTTCAGGTGTTTTCATACTGTTGGAAGCCAGAGGGTTCACCTGGATGTGTTTTTGGCCCAGTCTGAGTGGTATTAATAGCTAACATTAGTCATGGTCCAGGTGAAGCCTGAGCCTCAGAACTTCTCTCAGCTTGCCCGGGTGTAAAGCAGAAGTAGAGCTGCAATTCTGAGCAAATTGTGCATTCCTACTGTGCTCTGAAAGGAAAATGCAGGTGGTGATGTGAAATCAGTGGTGAGCCTTGACACCTTGTATCAACTTAAAATGATTTTGTAAATGATGATAAGGGCTTGCGTTCAAGGGCGAGTGAGCCCTGCTTATGTCTAAACTGTTGATGAAAGGCTACTGTGGAAAACCTTGATGAAGTTTCTGGAACAAAAAATTTGCAACTCTGGGATGTAAATGAACCACTCATGGGAAACGGAATGAATAACAGCAATCTTATTTCAAATTAATGTGTCCTCTCTGCTAGCCTGCCTCTTCCAAGCCGAGGGGATGTGCAGAAGAGAAAGCCTCGCATTCTGCTCCCTGACAGGGGAGTGTTACTGTATGAAATTGTGATGAAAGGTGTAGGGTTGCTATAGGATGAAAAGGGAATTCAATCGGTAGTGTTCTGTTGAACTGAATATCGCCAGGGATAGGGTAGAAATACCACAGCACTGGCAGACTGCTATGTGGCTGGGGTTTTTAGGGCTTTTGCAGCCGTTTTCTTTCCCGTGTCAAGATCAGATGAGGCTGGATATAGCCACTGGGGTGAGTGTTGCTGAAACTGGGTGATTGAAGCTCCAAAACTGCTGCCTTCTCAGTTCAAAGAGACTTTAGACTTCCCGCTGTGTATTTTTCTATAAGAGGAAGCTGCACCTCTTTTGCATTTTGACTGCATTAAAAACAGAAGGCATTGCCCTCTTTCACAGACTGCTTTTTTTTGTGTGTGTCTCATTAGCACTTTCTGCTTGCAAATAAACGATCAGCTCCTGGAAGTGCATTGAAGTTTTAATTGCCTTTGCTTTATTGGTAGAGAACTATCTGCACACCTTTAAAGCCTGCTGATGCTCTCTAATAACAGCTGCAAGCCTTTAAATGAGCTGTGTCCTTTGCAGCTTGGCTTTCTGGGTTCAGTCCTCTCAAAATCAGAATGACTTGTCTTCTGGTGGAGGAAGGACAGCTGCTTTCTTACTAAAACCCATTAGGAACGTTTAGTCTTCCTGGGTTTGGAAAGGTTGGTCCAGTTTGGCTGAGCTGGCTGTTCCAGAGACCCATAGAGCAGCATGGCTGTGTTGGGCCTGGGGGACAGCCTTGTCTGCCTTCTCTATGTTCAAGCCTTTGGTATTTTTTCCCCAAGCCCTGCCTTCAAACCAGTTGAACTGGCAGTGTAGGGAATCCTGTTGGCAACATTTGCCAAACTCTCTAGTTTCAAACATTCAAAATTCTGTGCCTACAACTGGTTCAGTGTTTTTTTTTTTTTTTTTTTTTTAAAAAAAGAATATCCATATTTTTAAAATAAATACAATCCATGTATATAGCTGTATTTCATTCCATTATTATGACAATTTATTCAAGTGTTAAGAAGTCTTTTCTCAAAGCATAGCCTTCTGTAGTAATACTTTCAAATGTTCACTAAATGTAAGTATTCATCAAGCAGTTTCAGAATTAGGTTTTTCATATATAAGACAAAACGTTATTTTTGGAGGGTTAAAATATGTCTTCAAAGGAAAAAGCTGTCTTCAAAGGATTTTATGAAAATGTTAGGAAACACTTGAATAAGATAAGAAATACTTACTGAAATGCTTGGAGGAAGTTTTTCTTCCCCCTTTCCACCACAGGCAGAGACAAAGATGTGAAGAGCAGGAAGAGAAGGAATTAAGAGAACCTATCTTGTGTTACAGTTTGATTTCAGCTAATACATTACTAAATACTTTCTTGCTTTGAAAGGTCCGGGATGGAGTTTCCTTATCATTACACTGTTGCTGGATACCATGTTTTCTAACAAAGTACTATGTTACGTAAAAGATTTTTTTTCCATTTTTCTATGAGACCTTTCTTGTGTTCTGTCTGTTCCTTGGTCAGAAGCCAGGTGTGCATCATGTACAGTTTCCATTATTCAGCCAAGACATGGTTAGAAGCTTAATGTGAACCATAAATGTG
The DNA here is from genome assembly GCA_035590275.1 of Ibycter americanus. Classification (NCBI taxonomy): domain Eukaryota; kingdom Metazoa; phylum Chordata; class Aves; order Falconiformes; family Falconidae; genus Ibycter; species Ibycter americanus. The sequence goes on along the minus strand of JAVJGI010000050.1, from coordinate 4,213,473 downwards.
TAGGTAGTATTCCTTGAGTTATTTTGAGGGTAGGGAAGGGAAATACTAAATTTAGGTAGATATTTGTAAATTTATCAAATGGTTGTAAAGTTAGTTGATTTTAAATAACCAAACTCTGAAGATTTGGTAGTTAGTTTACCTATTTTTATCCCAAAGTGAACTTTTGAAACTGGATTATGCCTTGGTTTGAAATATTACCATGCTTTTTCTTTACAACTTTAAAATCTTGGAAAAGCTGACATTACAACACTTTTTTTTTTTTTTTTTTTTTCCCCCATGGTGTGAAAAATTTCAACAGTTAAAAATTTGGCTAACTCCTGGCATTGATTTTCATGCAGAACCAAGCGGTGTGACGTGTTAAATCTCTTGAATCTTTCTGTGAGCCTGAGCCACGGCTGTCACTGTCAGCCAGAGCCCGTGGGCTTGCTCTGTGCAGCTTTAGGAATGGGTTTGCATTACTTTCTTACTGAATGCTATGTGCAAACAAAATCTGAATTAATGTAGTGAATTACCCTACTTTGCTCACTGCATGGAATAGCAGAATGAGTGCGTTCAGTTTATATGTATTAACAGCTATTCGTTCTGGGAAGTGCCGGCAGAAGCAAGCATGCTTGTTATCAGGTTGAAAAAGGATTGGGGAGAAGGGACACGACAGTTTCTTTAACCTGTATTTGCTGCTTTTAACTGAGAAATTCATGGTGTCTTATGAATAAAAGATAACTTAGTCTGATTTAGTGCCTGGAATTCACTTACTTGAATAGCTGCCAGTACTTACAGGCTGAATTAGTACTGGTGTAGAGATTCCTGATTATATGAAGTTTTAAAGCCTTAGTTTAAAAATGAGGGGTGAGTACAAACTGCAAAACCTGGATTCAATCTTCAAAAATAACAAAGCATTTTTAACTGTTTTCTTACTCCTGAGTGTTCAAATCCCAAGAGGTTGAAAATGTAGCTGGCAAGTTAAACAGGCAGCAAGCTGAGCAGCATCATTCTCCTGCTGATGCACAGCCCCCAGAGCAGCACTGTGTTTCCTTCACTGAAGCCAAATGCCTTCGAGTCCTCTTTACTTTTAGTACTGTGAACAAGTACATGATTTTAAAGCCTGGAGATGAGATCAAGGATCAAGCTTCGTAATCAGCTTGTCCTTCCCAAATGGAAAAGGGAGACACTCTCACCCTTTCTGCCATGAACGTAGTTGATGGGAGTTTGATACGTATTTTAGGTTTACAGCTATTTCTACTGCTGCTCCTAAAAAAGAGCAAGCCAGTTGCAACAGCGAGACTGCTGTGTATGGATAGCCCCTTGCCCTGCCCCGTTTGCTTTGAGGTGGGGAGGGGAAAGGCAATTGAAGAAATGAAATGACGGTACCAACTTGTGTGCTTCTTGGTTATGGAAACATTTCTGCTTAACTTTATGCAAAGGGTCAATGAAATCACCCGGGCTTAAAGCCACCAGGCCATGAGACTTCCTAAAATGATGGGCAGGTGTTTCAGAGGAAAGTTACTCCATGATATTTGTAGCAGGAGGCTGCTGCAATGTCAGTCTTTCCTGATTATACGTTCCATGTTCCCTGAGAAGCATAGTCATCTTCTGGAGTGGCTTTTTAAATGACCAAAGATAAAATAGCATGCTGAGTTCTTAAGCGGAGAAGGTGGGAGAAGCAGTGCCCCACCAAACCAGCCTGTTCCTGCAGAGAGTGGTGGTGGAACGTGGACCAAATCCCTGCAGGTGCAGAGGCGGTGGAGGACTTCTGTAAGCTGTGGGAGAATCCGTGCAGGAAAAACCTGCCACATAACGTTTCTGCCTTGCTTGTTAGGCTTGTGTGCAGGTGTGCTTCTAACCATCTTTCTCTATAGCTCTGTACAAGTAATTTATTTTTTTATTAAATAGAATGTATCAATTAGTAACTGTTGATCAGATGGTTTACGTGAACTCTTGTCAAGCTGCAACTTTTACACAAGCTGCTCTTGAATTAAGTTTTCATTGATATAAGTAGAATATCTAGCCAGAAAATACTGTTGGTCTGTTATCAAACAACAAAATTAAAGAACAGCTTTGCAGCCAATTACATTTACTCTTAGACTTTCTACGGGGGCATGAAATAGCAGTTTCCTCATGAGATTATGGGCCAGGTTTCAATTACTTTGTTGAATTCTTGGATCTGCTGAAGAAAGGAGGACTCTAATGCAGAAGAGGAGAGGAAAGAGGTGTTTCAGGTGCTCATGTTGCACTGTAGTAAAAGTTAATAGTTTTTAATAATGTTAATTATTTGCCACCTTTTCTGTGTTGGTACGTACTTCAGTTTCTCACTGAAATGGTAATTTTCCTTTATGAAAGCAAAAAAAAAAGCGAACTCTGGCATGTAGCACAACTGAATGCCTGTAGTAGAGTGATGAAGAGAATGTCATGTACAATTTTATAGCTTTCCTGAATTCATGAACATTTTGAAGTTATTTTTTCAGATTGGACTAAAATGTAGGTCTGGGAATTTTGTGAGCTTGTTTAACTTACAGTGTGCATTTACCACTTTCTGTCAGTGTTTGCTCTCCTAGTCTAAAAACCCCCAAACTTCCTACCGTTTGTCAGAGTGCCCGTGTCAGGTGGTGAAGTGTGCACCCAAGAGGTGAGGCTGATCCACAAACCCTTTATTCTGTTTCCTAATCCATAAAACAGGGTAACACTACCTGCTAGATGCTTATCTACCTCACACCAAAAATTAATTCACTAGTGTTTTAAAGTGCTTTGAAAAGTAATATTAAGTACTAGACCTTATTTGTCTGACTGAAACACTGACAAATGTGTGCTTTATGTAGGGAGGAATGATTAAGAGCATCTTGTGTGTATCTGATGGACAGTCAAACAAAACCTTACAGTATGTTTAACCTTCCATACAGCCTGCATTATAAGGTGCTCTGAAAAATCCAGAATGCCTCCCAAATCCTTTCCTTTGACATAGATTTTATTTCAATTTAAATATTTTTATAGAAGGCATTTTACTGTGCCTAAATGCTAAGGTACAAAGAGGGAAAGCCATGTAAAATTCATCACTAGATTTGGTGTCAAGAAATTAGCCTTTTTTCAACTGTTAGGGAGCGCTTTTTGGTCCTTAAGAAATTGTTACTGCTCTTCACGCTGGTGCTGGCTAGTTTCCCCATCTGTGGGAGGAGCATTCCCGTTGCACTACGGTTGGTTTCCTTCCTTCCTGCTGGAAAAGCGCAGCTGCAGAGGGAAGGGCACGCTGAAGTCTCCTGTTTGGCAGCAGAGTAAGCTGCTGGTGGCTTGTGTGCCTGGGACGTGCTCCTTGATGCTGTAATGGGGGCAGAGGTTTCTGTTCGTTAATTCCCAAGTTTAGTAATGAAAGAGACAAGATCAAGAGAAGTCATTAGACTCGAAGCACGTATTCATGGGATGCTTAATGGATTAAGTGTGTGCAGAAGGGATAGCTCAGCAAACCGAATTAAAAAGGGAGATGAGAAATAGCACCCTGGGGCTTGGGACCGGGCGGTGTCTCTCACTTCTCTGTTCAGCTCGGTCCTCTGCCTGGTCCCAGCACTCACAGCACAGGGAGCCTGCACTGGCTGGTAGTCCAGGTCAGTAGCAGCCTGTTACTAGTGATGGTGCCTTTCTGATGTGCTGAGCGCTGGTATAATCTTGATGTCAAACTACAGTGGAAGTTTTAATGATGCTTGCAGAAAATTGTCACTGTTGATAAATCTTCGCTGGACATCATGTATATAATGTATTCCTTTACTAATGTGATAAAATGCTATCTAGACACTGATAGCTAAAAAACAGCCCAAAACCATTTCTACCTCTGTTTTGGTGGTGGTGTCACTGTCATCCTGTCCATGTCAGTACCTGCTGTTAATCAGGTATGACATAGCAATGGTTTCTCTGAATTCAGGTTTTTTTTAAAAAAGATAAATCCAAAATCTGAGGGCTGAAGTAGAGGACTTTATATTGGAAGACTTGTTTCATTTCAGCCCTGTCATGCATATACTGATCACTACTAGCAGCATATTTAACTCTATATTATTTTCTCATGTATAACTGTTCTTCCCCTTGCAGTTTTGGGGAGGCCTTCTTAAAAGTAGATATTAAATGGTCTTTACTGACCCTGGGAGGATTCTCATTTGCCATTTTTCTTTTGATAGGTGTCATAGAACCCAGGTGTTATGTCGGTACCTGTAAAATCACCTTCCGACTATTGCGGTACTGAATGTAGCTGGTCACTCGTTGAGGTGAGCTAGGAGATCCGTGTAAGGCAGAAAAAGACTCCAGAGAGTCTGGAGCTGGGGGGGTGTGCGTAAAAGTGTAGCAATGTTTGTATCGTGTATGTGCATGGTGAAAGTTACAGCCTACAGGGTCAGAGCTAGAGCTGGTACAAACCAAAGCCCCTGGGACACTCTTCAGCAAACACCCCCGTTGGCAGGTGCGATGCTGGATCCAGGAAGGGTGGTCTCCCCGCCACCTCCCCCCCATCCCCCCATTCCTTTTTCTTCTAAGGTTGTTAAGTAATAGAAGGCCTGCCTCAGCCTCTCACAAAGCCACATAGTTCAACTGGGTGTAATTGTGCAAGGGTCAGTGTTTACTGAGCGTTTGTTCCGTTAAAGTCGGTGTTTATGTGCGGACCTTGAGTGTTACCGCACCCCGAGTCCGTGCTGAGGGGGTCACGAACCTGCGGCGCTCTCCCCTTCCGCAGGTGGGACGGGACACTGCCACGGCTCCTCCTGAGCGCCTGTGCTGCTACACTGAGTCACTTAAAGCTTTATGCTGCGGGGTTAATCACGCTGTGGGCTATTCTGGGCTCCGCAGTGGCCTGTGGTGGGAGCGTTGGGCTTGATGATCCCTTTGAAGCCCATCGTCCTAATGCCTGCTTATCTCTGCCGGTCCGCTAATGGCCACTTGTTGCTCTGCCGTCAGTGGTGTCATGCAGCCTGTGCTCTCTCCTGTCTTTCAGATATTTTTTTAATAGGGTCACTCAGTTTCTTTGCTGCAGGATATGTCTGCACACATTTTTGCCTCTTTGCCAAGCAGCTTTAGCTTTAAAGGTCTGAAAATGGGTCAGCTCACAGTTGTAATAAGAAGCATCTAAAGCCCCTAGTATTACTTACAATATGGTCATGGTATTTACTTTTTAGCAATGCTGGCAAAAATACTAATATTTTCTTCAAAATTAGGTGCGTGAAGATCTCTTGCAAACGTGTGATTTCTGTGCGTGTTCAAATAGCTTGGGGGGGGCTCCTTGCCCCAGCCCCCCCCCGCCCGCTGTGCGGTGGCGATGCGCTGCTGCGGGGGGCTCCGCCGTCCAAAACGCTGCAGCGGTTTTCAGGACTAGGATGGATTTAGTGCAGTAGACAAGACATTCCTTCTCCACATGCTCTACTGCATAAACCAAGCCTTAGAGAAGGTTCAGCTAAGACCAAGATCCACTGGGCTGGAGCTGTCTGAGAATTTCCATCCAGAGAACAGTAAATATTTGTAAAAATGCTTTCTTTAATGTAATACAGGCATGCCTGCCATGATCACTCTGCTGTCAAATTCTTTGATGATAGCCCTGTGGGACCTCTTTACATGCATCGTATGTGACTTTATAAACACTACATGTTATCAACTGCGTGAGCGTTCCCCCGTCTTAATAGGGAAGAGAAGTCTCTCAGGGAATGTGTTCATGATCTTTGTATGGCGTAGAGCGAAGCAGGGAACTGCCATCTGTTCAGGATGCCTGAGTTACAACCTAGGAAAAACGTGCTTGGCATTGTCCTCTTCTCTGAACTCTCTTGCTCCATGAGTCTCCCTGACTAGTTTTCTTTTCTAAAACCATATTTAATGTCAAAACCACAGCAATTTTTAAGAACTTTTTTTTTAGAGAGAGACCTGTGCCAAATTGGAGGAGGATACTTTCTGTCAGGGAATGATTAGGAGTGCAGGTTATACTACATATTACAGTTTGTACTATATATTTCCGTTTTGGCTAAAAAGCAGCATAAATTGAAATGCTTACCTCATTCTAGAGTTTGAGATTGTGGCCCAGCATCTTATTCTCCCCGCTTGTGACTTGCAAAAGTAAGACTGGAAGGAAGGAGAGTTTAACCGTTGCTGGATGAATTTTGTCTGAAACAGCCTACTTCAAATAAAGCTGTTGTCCCTATTCAGAAGGATCAAATCTCTTTTGAGAGAGACAAAAACATGCCCCTGGTGCATTTTGTCACATCATCCATGTCTTTGTTCACCCTGGTCACCTCTACCTCTCTCATGGCAAGAAGTGCTGTAGGTTCTCAGAAAAGACTTAGAAGAATTGAATTCTCTTCTGTTTACAAAAAGCTGGAAACAGGTTCAAAGAAAATGCCTTGCCTGGTGTTGCGAGAGGAAGGGTTTTATCCAATAAATGGCTGAAGCAGAGAGAGGATGTTTCAGGGGTGGCAGTTTGGAGATGAAGGTTTGATTTCCACTTTAATGAGGCCTGCCTGAGTAGCCTCCCTTAAATGGAAAGCTTATAATATCTCACCATACAGTGATTTAAATGAGTATTAATTAAAGCATTTATTAGTTTACAGGTCTTTCAATTTTAATTATACTTTCAAAACAAAAAAAACCCCAGAATTTTCTTTAAGGCAATGCTTTTCTTATGCTGATACAAAAATACAGCATGTGTGAATTTGCCCATGTGCCTGCCTGTATAAAGAAGAAAGATAATCACATTTTTCTAGGTAGAATTCAGCAAGTTTACATGTTTGAGTCTTACAAATGATACACTAAAGCACAAATAGCTGAGGCAAAGAAAACTACTGTGGGTTTTATCTGGCTGAGAAATGAAGTATGTAAACAGCAACCTAATGTTGAACGTAGAAGAAAGCAACACAAATCTGAGCCTTAAAGTGGAAACGACAGAGTAAAAATATATATATATATATAATCTCTACCTTTTTTAAAAAAAAAAAAAACTTTTTTCTAGGCTATAGAAGGCAGAAAATTCTTATAGGAGTATTTCTGTAGCCGTTCTAGCATTTGAGTATCAATGCTGAAAGTTAAATATCTTTTTTTAAGCTATTTCTGTTTATATACTCAGTAAGTAGCTTTTGTCTTAGAGGATATATTCTTAGAAATATTCTTATTTCTTACATCTGCTTAAATTGTGTTATGATAATGAAGTATTCAAGTTTTATGTATAATTCCTTTTTAAAAATGTGTAATAGTTTTAAAGGGACAGGGTAATGTGTTCTGTGTGAAATACAGGCTCTGTGGGAATGTTTCATTGGATTTTGGTAAACGTTTCAGCAGGTGTTCTGTGACAGTATTTAAAAAAAGGGATAAAATAAATCGGCCTCTGAAAAATACGTGGATATTTTGACCTCTACTTTTGAAATGCTCTCAATACATCGTGGTTGGTTTCTATTAAACAAATACCTTGCTCTTTAGAGTGAGTTTTATTTAGAAGCTAAATAAAATAGTTTCCTGTCAGAAAATCATGATGATTATGTGCACCTGTAAACAATTCAAGATAGTTCAGCCAAAATTGCAGGCAGATAAACCTATAGCCTATAGCAGCATGATGGTCGGCCTCAGAAGGTTCTGCAACATAGCAGAACTTTTACCTTTAAAACCTCAACAGGCCTCAGGTAATTGCATAGGTTAACATCAACAAAAATTGATGCTTTTTTGGAGTTGAAATTTGTTGCTCCTTCCAGTTACCACAGTCTCAGTCTTCTGACTGTTCAGATTGGAACACAACTGTCAAAACACCAGGATGCCCACTATTTCCCAGTAATCCAGTATGAATTCTGTTATTAATAACATATTTCTGAGGTTACTGAGATGTAAAAATCGTCCGTTCTGGGTAGAGTGAAAAATGTGACACTTCAGGAGCACCCAGCCTAAATCCTGCTTGTATGGAAAAGTTGTGAATATACTCTTTGAGATTGTGTCTTTACTGTGTCTTCAGTGGGTGAGGCCGGTAAATGCTTATTGTAGTAGGGTTGTAAAAGCAAAACCAAAGTAAACCCCACCCCCCAATAGAAGTTTTACTAGCAATGGGGATTAGTAATAGAGCTAATGATAAAAAGGTAAATGGGAACAAAGTGGTTAATAATAATCCATTAATATTCCAACAATGTGTTTGTGTTGATTTTAATACTAAAGTTAATTTAAAGCATTAGCTGCCTTGCTCCCACATCTTACTTCTTCCCTTTTACTGTTTGCATAGGTAACTTGGCTACAAAGGATTTTCATTGCCTTCTTTTTTTCCTGCAGCTCTTAAGTATTTTAGTCTACAGAGTCAACTTCTTGTTTTAATGATGAGTGAAAACTTACTTAGAAGCAGTTTATATTTTACTCAAAATATCTGAAACTGCAAAAAAAAGTCTGTAATTTTTTTTTTCTATTTTCTATCATCTTACGTGACCATTTCTTTGTCTGAATCAGTACGTAAGGCAATGGACAAAGGTGTGCTGACAGTCTGTTGTTCATAGCTGGTTCCTTGGTGTGTTTGGAAGATGGAGCTGTGAGGGTATTCCTCTCTTGGTTGGGCGGGTGTCAGTTTTTACTGTTTTCATTTCCACTTGAGAAGTAACTCCACAGTCTGTATTTCACTGGCTCTAGGTAAATGCCTGTTCTGTAGGCAGAATGGGATGGCTGATTGTATGCTGATAACCCAGTGTGTATGGGTTGGAATGTGAGTGGCAGAAGGAGGGGCAGGGAATATGCCCAGCTCTACATTTTGGTTCTATTTGAAAGCAGAATTTAGTCAGTAGCAATCGTTGAATGGCCAAAGGCAGTGGAAGGGCTACTGCAAGGAGTGCTGGTGGCACCCATTATGCTAAATTACTTAACGTTTTAAATTAGAAAGACTTTGGCAGTTCTCGTTGAAGACATGGTCTGCTTCAGTTGTTCGTGTTGTTCCCACAAATCCAAGTCTAACAGCATGGAACTAGATAAGTAGCTCTTCTTTGTTCAATTCCTTTGTTCCACTTGCACTGGTGAAGAGTAGTATATCTTGCAGCTCTCCAGGAAGATGCTGGCAACCACTCAAAGTTGTAACCAAACGCATGAATGTCTGAACACTGACTGCCCGATTCCAGTAGTTCATGTCATCTTCTCAGGACAACATGGGGAGTTAAACGGGACTAGAATATTTCCATGCCAAAGATCTTATTACAAATCCTGTATCAGTTAGCAGCAGCATTTTTATCTCTTCTTCATTGTCACGTGCTGGCATACTGGTATTTTGGGGACAAGAAGGGACAAAATAAAGATTTGCATGTTCGTCATTATGGATGGTCAGGTGTGAGCTGGCAGGTTTGAAAGTTGCTCTGGAATCTGCATCTCAAAGAGGTTTTTGTAACATCAGATATTTTGGGCTTTATTTTACTGTTGTAGATAGATGAGACTGAATGCATTTAATAAGTAAGCTTTCCTCTAAATATAGTATCTCTGAGTATTTGTCACCAGTTTGGAATATTGGACGAAGCTTCAGAATATATGTCTGAGAGAGAGAATCCTCAGTGGGATTAATCAAAATTCTGTTTACAGTGTAGTGACTGTTAGATTGGAAATGTTTATAAGTGGGGCAAGTATCATGCACTAAGATGGTCTTAAGTGTTTAATGCAATTATACTTTTACTGTGCTCTGTATTATTGATCAGGTTTCTTTGCTTCTAAGATGCCAAATACTATCCTTCCCCTGTACTCGAGAAATCCAACTGAACCAGAGGGATAGATGCTGTCTGGGATCCTCCTGCTACTCCAAGAGGCAGGAACACTGAGCTGTACAGCCGTTAGTTGGGTTAAGCATGGCAAGTGCTCTGTGTTGTAAGCAGGCTGTTCTCCCTGGTCCCCCATTCAGTTATTTATTGTCTTGTATTTCAAGTGAGTGGAAGTCTTCTCTGCTTGACTGTAATTTGAAGGTGCCTGAGGATATGAAACTTAGCACAGTGCTGAAACCATGTCACGTTGGTCTACACCAGCTGTAACACTTAATTTCCTCAGTAATAAACCTGAGTAAAAGCACTGCCTACCATGAAAGCAGCAGATAATAGCTATCATCACAGAAGGATTCAGAGGAAGACAAATATGTAAATCTGTTGCTTGAATTAAATAAAATTCATATTTTTGGCAGCCCCTTGAAATACATTTAGTTTATAAAATACCTGAGGAACAGTTGGACAACAGCCTTGAAACTAATAAAAACATTTTTCTGTGATTACTTATGTCTGACAAGCTCTCTAAAGGTGCAAAGAGAGGGTGTGTTTTTCTTACAGAATTAAAATTTTGTCTTGGTATAAAAGCTACAGAAGGGGAAAGTAAAGGTTTTTCAGAGAACGTGGTTTTGATGCAGCGTTGCCATTTCTAGTAGCTGATCCCTTGGAAGAACTTCAGCATGTTTTAATGACAAACAGATCATGTTCTTTCTGCAAAGCAAGCCATTTCCATACCAAATAGCATCACTATGCTGTATTGTCTGCAGTTCCAGGAATGATATTGCTGTTAGAATTACCGTCCCACAGGCTTTACTTGACCCTGAAGCAGATATGTATGTTTTTTTGTATGCCAAACATGCTGAAGTTACTGACAACTGGGGTAGGCACAGAAAGGGTTTTAAAATGCCAAATTCTGTAATGCTGGAACATACCACAGTTCTGGATTACCAAGCAACATGGATTTATTGGTGGTCAGAAAGAGGTGGAACTAAAATTAGAATTAATTAACATGGATGCTGTTCAATACTGAGCTTTGGCGTCAGAGTGCTGGAGAAGTTACTAGGAGAGAAGTGCTGCTGGTAACTGGACACATGTACCTCTTCAGACTCTGAAATATGTCCAAAGTCCAGTCGTACATTGATTGCCAAGTGAAGAAAGTGACCTGTCACATTCACTTACAAAACCAGTTTCATGAGAGTGAGGAAGGAAATAAGTAAGAAAATAACATGTAAAATAAATAAAAAGTAAAATGAAAAATAAAAAACACTGTTCTAGTTATGTGGCAGCGCTTCCCTGAAAAAAAACTAAGCCATCTCAAGAAGCCTGAATTTAGGCTTTCAAATCCAGACCATTTCAGCCCATCATATTTCCCAGCAACATTTCTCTAATGAAAACTTTTCCTGCCATTAGACTAATTTTCCGTTTCTGGTTAGCCTGTGCTTCATCCCATTCAGAGCACGATGGGCTCCTTTTATTTGAATTCCAGCACTGAGGTTTAGACCTGTCCTGTCCAAAACAAGTCTGGTTTGGGAACCTACTCACTGTTACTTTCCAGTAGTGAGATGAACTTGAGGCGTAGGAAGCATGAATGTATTGCATCTCGTATTTCTAATATAAAAGCTGTGCTCCAACAGAAGCGTCAAACTGAGCTCTGTGTGCATGTAGCTAGCTATGCTTTAAGGTCCTTCTTGTGACGAGCGTTGCCCTGCGCTGACATTGTCACGGCGTGCTCAGCCTAAGTGGTAGTGTCATCAGTCCATCTCAGATAAGCATATACCCATATTTAATCTTGCCACACATTTTCTGAAGCGTGTATTAGTATCTGAGAAGTTATTTTTATCACAGGCTTTATAGCTTGATGATCCAGTGCTTTCAGAGTTTTCTCCTGATGGGAGGAGAGATTGCAGTCTGCACAAATAGCAGGAATTGTAATAACCTAGCATTCCCATTTGTGCTGCCAAGGATCACCGTGCAGTGAGCAGAGCTGTATCTGAAACTATAATATGAAATGCTGTAGAGCAAATTTCAGTTTAGATCTTTCTGTTCTTTTTTGTTACCCATTCAGGTTGACATTCCCTCCTGTAGTTCCTTATTCTTGCTTCAGTCTTTAAAGGCATATGCATAAGTAACGCTTCGAAGCGAGAGAGTAGGCTGTTTTATTTACTGCATCCTAATAAAACTAAACTAAATATAAAAGCTGCTGAGATAGAGCAATATTAGTGTATCTGTGTCTTTCCAATCTGGAACAACAGAAATCTAGCAAATACAGATCTGAGCATGTTCTGGATCTGAACCACTTCTCTGAGTTTCAGACTTTTGAGGCTTGGCCCTTTCTGCTGTTTCGATGGATTACTCTCACTTTCACTCGTGCTTCAAGAGGGTAGCATTGGATTGAATTCGGCTCTGTTGTGAGAATCGTCACTGCTTCCCAATATCTCTCTCTGAGAATTGGGTGCTTCACCTTAAAAGATCATATGTATCTTTTTTGTCTTTTGTACCAACTGTTCCTCAGGCTCTGCCTGCCCCTGAGGCTTGTACCAGCACTGCTGTGTAACCTCCAGTGATGCTGTCCAGAAGGCACATCAGATCTTTGTCCTGCAAAACCAAGGGGTCAGAGCTGTTGTTTGTTGTTTTGTGGGGTTTTTCCTTCAGTTTTTCAGTATCTAACAAAGAATTGATGTTGTGTAGTCTGATTTTTCACATAATGGCAGTGTTGGTGAAAGTGGTTTTGAAAGGTCAGGTGTTGCAAAGAGGAAAAGGTGTGTGCTATTAGGAAACAAAAGCCAAAGAGCTATTGTGGGGGTTTGGAGACACCCCCAAGGTTATACCATAGATGAGATTGTCATTGTTTGTGATGTGAAGGATGAAAAATACCTTTCCATTTACCTGCAAAGCAAAAATCAACAGTAGTTTGCAGTGGGTGTGGCATGGCTTACTTATTAACTGCGGGGCTGTGGGATGCTACAACAGGTATGCGTATCGATGTTGTGGCCAAATGATTAAGTAGTAGAGCTGGTGTTTTCTTTAGGTCTTGGGACAGATTGCTTCTATACAGCATTGGGAGCAGGCATCCCGAAGATCAGTGATACCTCTGGGGAGGAATTCTGCTCTGAAGAGCATGCACCAGCTGGACTTGCTGCGGCTGAGGGTTTCTCTGGATGTAATTCTGAAAAAAGCATCTAATGGGTTTGTAATTGCTTGGGACCGATGTCCATCTGCGTGTGGTGGGTGAATGCTGCGTGTCCCCTGCGGAGGGATGTGCGAGCGCTCACTGCTGTCTCCCGGCTGGCGCCCCGGGGTGAGCCGCCCGGGCTCTGCCCGCAGCTGCTTGCACTGGAGCTGAGCGGTGCCACAGCCGTGCCGGCACAGCCCTCGTGCTGGGGCTAAACGGTGCTGCTGACTGTGACCCAGGTACAATCCCTGCCTCTTCCAGCAGCTCTGGGTTTGTCAGGCTGCTTTTCTTGTGAGTTGAAGCTGACTGACTTCCATGAAGCCGGGGACTGGCTTGCAGGGGCTGTTTCATGGGCTTACTGAGGTTGGTGCATCCTACTCCGGGTGTTTCCCCAGAAAGGTCTAGTTTAAAGTAACCTGCTACAAAGACACGTAACTGAACGTTTCTTTCTGACACAAAATTAATTCCCCCTCATTCACAGAAGCTTAGTTTCCGGAGAATATTTTTATTGATCTTTTTTCTCTTCCTCAAGGCTGCTGCAGTCAGTGATTTTAGTCTAAAACTTTGATTACTTATGCGAGTAGCTCATAACATAGTGTGATTCATCATATTAGAATACATAAAAGCTAGAAGCCTCTACTGCTGTGTATAACATGACAAACACAGGTTTTAGAAGTGAAAAGGATCTCATAAACTGTGGAATTTGCTTTAGTGTTATAACGATTTAAACATGCAGCATCTTTTTTTGCGTTCCTGTTGATGTTATGGTGAATGTATAGCTGCCAGCGTCAATGGGCTGTTTATAGCTATAGGGGAGCAACACAAAATTCTGATCACCATCTGCCTTACTGGTAGGGAGTCTATAAAGTTGCCTACCAGGGAGACTGGTTTTAGTTTGTTTTGAGGAACACCACCTTGGTCTTGTTCACCTGGCTTCATTTATCAGTATCGACAAGTCATAGGTAACAACAAACGATTGAACTTCTAGTGGTTTTCCATTGATTATCTCCTATTTCAAGTCCTCCTGCTACGTGCTCTTCAGTTAATTTTCAGTGTAACTCCAAGAAAAACATGAACGTAGTTGTTTCACCTGTGCCTGTGAAAATGGAAGGAATTATTGTACTGTTTCCAGGAATTTCTAAGGCTGTTGGAAGATCAGTTTATGAAAGAAAAAAAAAAAATTGTCAGGAGGAAGCTATAGATCCCCTTACTGGAGACCTGATTACTTTGATGAAAAGCAGACAGCCTGGGTATTGTTAGGGAGATAGGAGAGTCATGGTCCCTTTTCACGGAGGTGATGGGAGCAGTGAGGCTTGTGTTCGGAGAAGGTACTTTATACACTTCAGGGACGGTTTATTACAGTTAAATTATTCAATTACAACAGCGTTTATTGTCAAAACTGCTTTTTAAAGGACACATAACACCTTTGTTTTACATGGAATATAAATTCAACACCATTAATATTTACCTTGAATCTTTTTAGTCTGAACGAAACTGGTTTGAAATACCACTGACTGACTTTTTCAAGATCAGAAGGAACCAACTCACCAGCACCCTTTGAGAAGGAGGAGAAAAAATACAGTTAGTTACCTGTGCACATGCAAGAACCTAGTTTAGGGCCCATGCTCTATAGCTGGAAACTGTTCCAACCTGCCTTCTGTCTTGGGGTGTTTGTAACGGGGGCTAGGAGGTACTGTTGCTTAAACTACTGGAAAGGCTTGTTCTTGCCACTGATCAGTTCAGTAACTGAATGTTGTAGCTGAGCACAGGAATCTGTTTTTATTACAAACTGTTGGAGTGGAACCATTGAGAGTGAATACATGATAATAATAGGGAAGTCTTAATCAATATCCAACAGATCACAAACAATGAGTGGGGTTTTCTTGTTTTGGTTACGACAGATATTTGGAAATTAAGCATCTTGTTCGAAGTTGAGTTATCTTTACTTGGGTTTCAGTTGGTTTTGTATTTATAACAGGAATTTTATCTGTATGCTACAATTGCCTGTATCTGTTAGCAATTAATTTCAAAGGTATTTAGCAAAAAGTTCTTTCTGACAGAAGTTACAGTGCTTAAGGTGCTGACTCAGTAATGTCAGCTTTAATGTGTCTATATTGTCACGGTGTTGAAAACTCTGGAGAAGTTTAAGCATATTAAGCTAGTCACCAAGGAATTGTCCCTATCTCACCACAGTGGAACTCTTGATACTGGTTTCCAACCACTCTGGCAAGCCTTATGCACTAGACCGTGTGTCAGTTCTGAGTTTCCTTTACTTCTGAGAGCCTGGCTGCTTTCTCTTGAAGAACAAAGAAAACTGCCTTCCAGTCCTGCAACTGTTGTGGCTGCTTTATTTAGGTTTTTTTGTAACTTGCTTTTTCTTTTAAAATAGCATGTTGTATTTTGTACAGCACCTAGGATTTTTGCCTAGTGATTTTGTTTTCAGTTCTGACGTGTAAATTTGCAGAGTATTTACAGCCAGAGTGGAAAATGAGAGCCATGTTGGTTGATTCCAGGCAAGTAAGAAGTTGATGCGGTTTTATGATGTTTTGAAAACCTCAAAGTTTTGGAGCAGCTGCAAAGCAAGGAAGATGTGTGCAACATGCTGTTGTCGTAGTGCTGGAGATAAAGCTGACAAACCAAACCAGCCCCTTCCAGCCCGAGTCACCAGTGCAAAGGCATTTATGAAGTATTAGGTTTGCATACCACTGGAAGTTGCCCAGTGAAAAGGAATGTCCTTTTCAGGTCTGTTTCTAGGCAATGGTCTCAAAAGCTGACAGCACAAGGGCCCAAGTGTTTCCTTCGAGCTCAGCATCCAGTGAGTTTGCTTAGCTAATGAGCGGTCAATCTTACGTTGAATTTCCTGCAGAGCTACCTATTCCAGCCACTGCTCTGTCTTTCCCATGGATGCTTCCCTCTGCTATATATCAGGGCAGGATTAAGAGCTAAAGAAACATGCTAATTGCTTAGTGGGATCAGCATCTGCTAATGAGATGGGGTACTACAGTTTAAAGGCTGGTCTGTAACAAATCTGCCTTCAGATAATTTTCTCAGAGCAGATTTTTGTCTCTGAACTAGATACACATTGCACTTGAAACAGTCACATTATTAACAGCATTAACAGGGAGGGGCTTCTGGTACAACAGACAAAAACCCTCAGGCACACGCTCTTACTCCACTGGCATGTGACAATGAGCTGCACTCGTGTCTCCTACAAGTCTTTCAAGGGTGTTTTATTTGGAGAGAGAGAAGTAAATGAAAAGGTTGTGATGTGAAGGTGATCATACCTTGTCTCACTGACGTCAGGTGGAGTATGGGTCAACAAATTACAGTTCCAGACCTTGATCATGCCAAGATTGATCAAAGAGTGGATCTGGAAATACGTTTATCTCGAGCTGATTTTGAAAAATGGCTTGTAACTTCGAAGCGTAAGTATAAGCACGCTACAAAAGACAAATGGGGAGGTCATGTCCTCCACACTGCCAAAAGATTGCTAGGTTCCTAATATACTTTGGCTGTGGAAACAGGGCTGAAAGAAAAGTCGGAGGCCCACATGCTGTTGAAGTATTATGAGAGTTGTTATCCAGCTAGCTCATTAACATCCAATTCCAGAGAGAAGGCAATAAAAATCCTATTTTTAAGTAATATTGCTGTAGATAAATGTAGTTTGTAGGACTACATGAGATAATTATAGTCATTAAAAATCCCAACAATACAGGAATACTTAGCTTAAGAAAAGAAGCATTAAGTAGCTTAACGTTTTCAAGCTATCAGGAGAATAGTGACCTAGGCTCGTGTAGAGTAGGCACAAAAGACAGGCTATTTGAGTTTGGTACATATGGGTAGTGAATCATATACCATAAAATGGTGCTGTATTAGCATTCTGCAGGTAATGTAGACTTCTGTCCCATGAAGAAATGTATAGGTAATAAAGGAACACATCAGTAAACTCATGGCGCTTTCATGAGGCTGAAATTACAATTTCAATGCTTTCTTAAATGTGTGGGGAGGGGAGGGGAAACCACATTGTAACAAAATTATAGTCCTGGTGGCTAATAATGCCTTTGGGTTTCATGCTTTGGAGTACAGAGATGCTATCATGACAGGGGACAGTGGAAGTCTCAGTATGAAATAGGTATGAGAGTTGCCAATGTTTACGTGATTGCTTAGTAATTTTAATATAAAAAACAATTACAGCAAAAGTTTCCTTTGCAAGCACCTACCTTTTTTTAGGATTGATACCGTTTTTATTCAAATTCATTTACATGTGGAAGTGTTAAAGAAGCACACAGAACGTATGCTTTGCTTTTAGAGCTTCCTTTCAACTTCGATAGCTGTAGGGCTTTAAATTTTACAGAACACTCTGTTCTCAGCTACCAGATGACTTGTTTTTGTGGCAAAGATCAACATTCTCACGAAAGGAATGAGTAACATCGGCTAATTTAAGAAAACAGTAGTGTTTGCTGGTGGGGTGGTGTCCCACAGGAATCACTATGTCCTTGCATTGTGTTGGTAAGTCAGAAGAGAAGCCAGTCCACACAAAGACAAGCGAATGCAGCTGTTCAGGGAACTAGATGTGCTGAGAGAAGAAACGCAAACTTCTGGAGCAGTAACATGAGTAGGGACCAAAATGAGCAGAGAATGTGACTTCGCAAACAGGAGGTGTAGGGTTGGAAAAAAACTGTGAAGTCAGGTCAGCAAGGATTAAAGAACAACTGCAGTATTAATGAAGAATGATGGGGAATTGCTGCCAAGAATACAATTTCTGCTACACTCAGGAGGAGAGAAGTACCTGACAAATGATAAACCTGAAAGGTGGCGTTTGAGAGATGTATTAAAGGTGATGCCTGGAAGGGAAAGATAATCATCCAAATGGAGAATGGCAGCTTTCTTCAAGCATGGCGGGGGGGGGGGCAGGGCA
>JAVJGI010000050.1:4125621-4195588 GCA_035590275.1 Ibycter americanus | reverse complement strand
CCCCCCCCCGGGAATAAGAATACAGTGTGAGCCATTTATTTGGTGGAATTGGCCTTTTGATTATCATCATCTTGTGTCCCAATATCGAAGACTACCAATGCTTAATGCTCTAATGCGTGAAGCTTACGGCAGAGGATGTAAGAAACTAGTAGCAAAATTACTAGTGATTATCTCAGTGCATGTGTTTTCAAGTTGCATTAATGCTTCAAAATTGAATCTTTTAGTAAACCAGTATGGAAAATCTATAGGTGATAGAAGAGTCTCCTCCCAACCTCCAAACTTCATGTTGAATGGTGAATAGATAAAGACGCCTGCGAGTTGCAGCTGTGCAGTATTGTGAACGGCTGTCACTGTCCCCCCCCCCAGCAATGGTGTAACAGTGACTGGGAAGCTCAACTAATGCTGTTGAGGCCAGTGGTCTGACAGAAGAAACCTCTTTTTAAAAGAACCCAAAACCTCCACAGAAGACAACTTACAGAAATTGGGAAATGGAAGCATAGCAAAAGCATTGCTATGGGAGGGAATTTGGACTCTCCTTAGAGGTAGAAGTGTTTCTAGGTAACATATTTTGCAATTACAGCACTCCTTCAAATTTAATCTTTATCTGTAGACTCTCATAATTTCTTGAGATACTAGTTAGGTATCACAACTTATTTTCATCACACAGAAATGAAACTTTAGTCAAGTCATGAAGATGTTTAAATGCTGTCATACCAATGCCATGCTGTTTGAAAATGTCTTTTGGGTGTCTCAGTGGGGTTTTAAGGATCAGCCCTGCAGTGTATGAAAGGATGCTTCCTTTTTCTCGCCTAAGCGTTGGCATCTTTCTGTTCTGATTATACAAGTCCTGCATATTGTACTATTTTAGTAAGACTTTTCAGCATTTGTTTGGCGTTTTAAAGGTAACAAAGCCCTGTATCCATCAGGGAGAGGATCAATAGGTAACTGTTCTCAGCACAAAGTGAATTAAGCCTGCTGAACTTCCCTGTTAGCCTAGACAGTCCAGCTACTGAGGTTCAGGAATGGATTATATTTATTCATGACTGAAAATTTTGTATGGTTGATGTAAGTCCACATTAATATTGGAAACTCGTAGTATGATCATTCATTCCACATAGAAGAACTCAGGGTTTTGTTGGGGTTTTTTTGTAGGCTTCCAAAGGGAGCATATTTTGTCTACGTATATATGTGTGTTTATCTGTGTACATAAACAGATGTTTACATAACAGAATTATAGTGTGTTTTTTCATGTAGAACTGCACATTCTCGTCTGAACAGCATGGAACCCTAAAAGCTAATTTACTTGAGCCCTACACCTGCTCTAGTGATAGCTGTGGTGTCCTGAGGACTGTTGGCACCTCTGCAGAACATGGGAGCTGAAAGTGTCAATATATGATTTGGGTATGAGATGGAGTCTTATGTTAGACCTGAAAATCTTTTCCTTGGTTTGTGTTTATAAATCCGCCCAAATGTGCTTGTAAAATATCCAGCGGAGGCTAGCTGGCTTAGCATTTCAATGTAGCTAAGCAGCCTGAGGATGCTCAAAAAAGTTACCGCTCCCTTTTGTTCTTCTAGAAGTCCAGTCATACATGAAAGCAGCACTGTTCTGCCATCTCTTCTCTCTGTTTCCTGAAATGTGTGTCTTTATCAAAATAGGAGTTCTGCATTTATTACAATAGACTATTCAAATATCTTGTACGTACTGGAGCTTAAAAGATAGCAGGTTAACTGTGCTCAAGATAATGTGTCACACCAGAATTATATAAAATTTTCCTTGAACTTTAAAAATATACCTGTTTTATAGACACAGGTTAATTAGGGATGTTTGTCATGTTGACTCATACAATATGAGAGAGTATTTCTGCAAGTATGTCTCTGGATCTCATGTGCAAACTCTTCATGGAAATTACCTATTTGCTTTTTGAGTTTGTGAGATTGAGATGTAAATCTTCTACGTGTTTGATAATTAGAAATGTGGAACTTTCATATACTGGGGAAAAAATGTAGCTCCCTGGCCGTGCTTTGAGGCTCTTTCCTTCGTTCTCAGCATCAGGGCACCTTTTTTGAAACTGGCATAGCAGGGTTTGATGCTTTGATCTTCTAGTAACAATTTTCTAGTTATTATTTTCCATACCTAAGGATGTAATAGGCAGTCAGAACGTCAGGAGGATTATAAAGTGCTTGTATTTGTCTTTATAAAAATAATTCTGGTTGATTCATGGGTATATTTGTATGACTAAGATTAAGTCTATTCATAAGAATTTAGTTCCTGCCTTGCTAGATCTGAAGAATGGTTCCTGGGTGATAGAAAAATAAGAGGATGTCGAAAAGAGAATTAAATTCAAAAGCAATTCAGTTTGCCCTTTTGTTTTGTTTTCTCCCCCTTCCCTGGGTCTGTTGGTAGGTTTGGTTATTTCCAAATGTAAAGTGTCAGTCTCATCAAGTATTTTTCCCTCAGTAAAGCTGGTTGTCTGGGGACAAGTCACTTTAATTCTGGTTCCACATCTGTTTTTTAGAGCTTGTTGGTTTACTTTCAGGGTGGATAAAAATGGCAACGTTGTTTGGCTAATTGCGTGTGCTGCCTCGTGCAGTATACCAAGGCTGCCTGCTTCTCTCAGTGCTCTGTGCCCTGGGGTTTTTTACGCTTTGTGTGGATATGTACGTACTAAGCTGGAGGGGTGAGCAGGATGGGGGCACACGCCTTGTAAGTGATCTTCTCTAAACTGTAGCTGTGATCTCAATCTTCGCTGGGTTTAAGACCCTGCAGATTTCAGTGGCACTGTTGTTTATGTCTTTACTTTAACCATTAGACAGGGAATAAATGAAGAGAGCTGGCTTTTGAAAGTCAAAAATACTGCTTTAGCAGTATCAGACTTGGTCTGATTTTACACAGACCTGAAGTGCTCAACTTTCCAAAGATTTTTGTTTTCATAGTATCCTTAAGAAGCAAAAAAGCCTAACGCTTTCTCTTCCCTCTGTATGTATATTTTCTCCATTTCCTGCTGCACCTGCTTCCCCATCCCAGTTTTGCTCTTTGGTGGGTTTATTCCAGTTTTCTTCGTTCATCTATTTTTAAGTGACTTATAAGTGATAAAGCTAAATGGTTTTTCCTTGATTCCTGATGCTTTCCTTTATGCTTCTTAAACATTGTGCTATGGCAAACGTGACAGTTGATTGCAGATTTTCCACATCTGTAATTTTTATGCCAATTGACTATATAAATAAGATGTCATCCAGACTTCATAAACATAAAAGTGAAATTGAAAAGATGTTTGGATCTTAAAGTTTGATTGCTGAAACAAATGTAGAACCCAATGCAAACGCTTGTGAAGCTAGCAGAAATTAGCACACATGAGAAGAATGTAATGTAAATAATTATAACATAAAATGAAATGTCCCTGCTGCTTTTTTATTTTGTGTCTAGATAGGGTGAGCTTGTCATAACCTCTAAGGCAGCTTTAGATTTCTAATGCTGTGTGGTTGCATGCCAAATATTTGTATGACCATTATATCTAATATGGTAGCATTTATACATAGTAGATGCAGAGTTCATTGTTATATCAACTAGTGTAACAAACTCAAAACTACAAGAGGTAAGTAATTAAAAGCTCAGGTATATACTTTTCTTATTCAAAGAAATTTATGCTAGAGGCAGAGTTAGTATTTCAGGTTAATCACCAGTCCCAGTAGCATATCTGGAGACCTGAGAATGCACTGAGTTGTGCTCTTTTGTTTCTCAGTACAGGAGGTAGCCATATTCTAAAGGAATTGGCAGGAAAAAATCAGAATAGAAGAGCTTTTGCCTACATGTAGATTTGTAATTTTTTTCCCAGTGGGCCATATCCATCATGGTTTGGAAAGAACTTAAAATTGGAGACAAACATTGCAGTATCGGCCGTACTTTTCACACTGCTTTATAGTGCATAATGTAAAAACATGGTCAGCACTCCCGCACCTCTAAAATCTTTTCCAAGCGATTTGTAATCACTCGTATAAAGCATATCTATCTATAGGCAGAAACGTGTCTTGCTTATTGGAGGCTTCATGCTCCTTTTTGAAAGGGTCTGTAGAAACTATTATATTTTGGACACGCTCTGGTATTTCTTTTTTTCTCTTGTGTATCAACCTGTAAGATGAAATTCTGAGTTACCAGAGGTAAGTAAAAACACTGCACACAGTGGACTACTAACAGGGTTGTAAGTGCCTTTGATACAACATTGATGCTTTTGTTCAAAGATGATATGTTTCTTTTGGGGGTTAGTATGTTCTTTGTCTTTGGTGTCTAGTTATGATGGATGTTGGGCTAAGTCAGAATTCCAAACTTCTGAACACGGCACCCAACAGAGTGGTGAAGATATCTGTTAACTGAAATTCCTTGTTCTTTACCTTTCCTTATTGCTCTCGTAAATGGCATTCCAGGAAGCTCTACATATTTGAGGCATGTCCAAAGCACATCAGATATGTTTGCATTCACCCATGTGCATCATAGGTCGGTTCTTGTTCAGTTTGCTCTCAAACTTTTATTTTCATGCACAGAAAGCCTGCTAAGGAATATTCATATTGTCTAACTCTGCTTTTAGGTAAACACTTCAGCTTCATTATGTTCATTCAGTTGATTTAGGTACTTGAAGTTACTGATAGAATCTGAGTTACTTACGTTCAGTGATACGGAAGCTTTACTGAAATTTTGTAGAACTGGAGTTTAAGATGATGGCACTAACTGAAGCAATTTGTTGTTGTTAAAGAAATGGTCTCTTATGGAAAACATTAAGGTATCTTTTAGATGACCTGGCAGCTTTGGTTGATCACCTTGACTTGCTGTGCATATAGTAAAAGGAAGATTATTTATATTTTAGATGACAGTCTAGGTCTTGAGCATGAGCAGAGCAACGGTGATGCAGGATTTTGTGTGCTGGGCAGAGATGCCTTCCAGGGTACTCGACAAATCCATCAGTGTTCAGAGCCTCAAACCCAAATGTAAAGACATCTTGTAGTGGCTCATAGGCTTTGAGCAATATATGGTTGGGTTGCCCTTTGTGCTAGATTTCATTTCTTCATGTAATTTCTCCAGACGTGCAAATATTAGCTTAAGTGATCTGTGCTGCTGTGTTTTCCTGACTGCAGGGGCTGTGGCACCTCCTGGTCAGCAGTCCTAGCCGCGCTCTGCCGTTCTCCTGTGCGAGCCCCATGGCTGAACGCCGTCGCTGGCAGGCAGCCTCCTTTCCCCTTCACGTGCTCCCCCTTGGAAAAGCCTGTTGCTTAATCCACATGTGTCTGGCTGATCTTGTAGTGTTGGTGGGATGAGGAGTTGCTGCAAAGGTGGGCTTGGAATGTGATTAGTTTCTGTCCGCGACCACAAAGAAGCTTATTCTACTTGTTAAATTGTAGACTTTTACATCCTAGTATACGTTAGTGTTGGTGATGTGAAATACCTCACTGCATATATGCAATAATCCTGTTGAAGCTCAGTATCTCGAGTCAGTAAAGTGCACAGATCTGCATAGGACAACTGGAAGAAAACGCAGCCCAAACCCCGAATACAGAGGCATGATCTCAATCATCTCACTTAATTTAGGTGCCAGGAAAGTGGCACCTGTAGTACTGTGCCGTAATTAGCTGTAACAGAACAACCTGGGTCTTCCCAACCACGTACCGCCTCAGGGCCTTCTCTGTGGCATGGGCGAAGGCTGTCGGGCCGCAGCGGTGGCGTTACGGCCCGGGCCGTAGCTGCCGGCGGCTGGAATCTGGACACGGTATCCAGAGCTGTCAGGCCACGATCTGTCACGGCCTCTTAAAACACCTACACAGGCATGTGTGCGCACTTCTGTTTAGAAATGCCAAATCCAGTTGTGATGTTTCTTGGTCTACCCTTGTTTTTCAAAAGTTGTAGGGAGTTAGGAAAACCCTAGCTTTGTGAAGCTTGGAGTTACGTGAGTTCCTGTGAAAGGAAGGCCATCCCCAGCATCCCGCTGGTGTAGTTCTGATCCAGCGTTGGATCTGTGCATTAACTAACACTTTGCACGCTGTGAAATGGATAGCCTTTTGCGTACTGGATGGGAGAAAGCAAGTGCAAGCTGCCATCTGTCAGTTTGCCTGTGTGTAGTACCTTTATCTCCGAGTTCTGTACTTTGAATCTTTAACAGAATAGTTGTACGCACCTTGCTGAAGCAAGCGGTGGAGATAGGATCAGGCTTCCCCTAGATTTAATCGCTGCAGTCAGCAGAGCAATTATAAAAGGATATTTATGGAAGAGGAGCTATGGCTCCCCGACACTATTAGGAGGCAGCACACAGGTTAATAGGGACTTTTAACCCTGTGGGTTAAACATAGGGGGAAGGAAAACAGCACTTTGTTTTCCTATATATGAGTAGACGCGGTGATCAGTACAGGCACAATAAAATAATAAGAACCCAATATGAATTGTGATACACCTATTAATGTGGGAGGAACATAGGAGGTCTGACTACCTAAACTTCAATGGGTGCTCATTATAAATTTCAGTGAATAAATATTTTCTGCTGTCACGTCGGAGACTGCTGTTTACCACAACTGCAGCATGCCTTAAGGCAATTTTGAGACTGGGAATGGATTAACGGTCCTTTTCCAAAGAAGGGAAACAAGGTATGCCCCACTCAGATTGTTTCATATCCACTAAGTGAACCTAAGGATTAACTGTTAAATTCATTTCCCTGTTTGGCTTAGGAGTTGTTGTGTAAACTCTTTCATAAGCGTGGCTAGAGAGCTCACTAGGCACCTTGCCTATGCCAAGACTATCTTGGAATTTAAGGCTTTCCCATTCCCATTCCATCCTTATTTACCTTTGCCAGTTCATATCTCTCTCTTCTAATACTGATGATGCTTTTCAACTACAATAGCTTTTTCTCTGTCCTGGCAAACAAGTTTTTTAATATAACAGTGAAATACTTTATACAATTGCAAATAAATGAGTGATGATGAAGATGAGTACTTCATGTATGTGTAGTTTACATATTTGAAACATAAAGTTTTGCTGCATTTTAGGACACTGCACCTTTATTGAACAAGTTATTACCTCAAAGAATTTAAGTTCATTGCTCTACAACCCTTTTTTTCAGCCTTTGAAATGCATCAATGGCACCACAGTGGTAGTTTATTGTGCTGTGAGAAGTGATTGATTTTTTTTATAATGCAGTTATAGCAATCGTGATGTCCCAAGGCAGCTTTCAGAACTCTTTATTGCAGTCACACATTTGAGAATATGGTTTCTGATGCTTCTTTTTTAAAACAAGAAAACACCAAAAATCTACAAAACAAAACCCCCCACCCCAAACCAAACAAAAAACCCTGAATAAACCATCCTGGCTGACACAGCCAGGTACTCTCAATGTCTGCGCTGCTCTGCGCGTGAGGAAAAGACAGGGTAAAGGTTGATTTGCAGAGCTTAGTCATGAATTGGACCAATACTACAGCTATTGCCATCCATCAGTTGTTTCATGTCAAAATTGGGTCTGATGCAGTAATTTCTTTTACTAAGAGTTTGGACGACTTCCTTTGGATCTCACAGTGCTGGTTCTGATTTTTTGGTTTGTTGTTTTTTTGGTTTCTTCATTTCAGTCTGAAGCTTAGACGTACCGATGGAATTCTGTAGTTGTATGAATTCTGAAAATACTTTCATCTTGAAACCTCACAAAAAGACTAAATCTCTAAATGTCTTTATAAAATACTTGAGTAGTTTTCCTTAATTTCCTTGGTGTTTTTTCTCACAGCACTTTCAAGGGGCAGTTTCCAAATTGACTTAAAAGTTTCCCAACCATAGTTAATAAAAAAGCATCCATTAGATCTTAGTGTTTCTAACAGAAGCATTTTCACTTGCCTACTTCTGCAATGTTACGAATGTTTCTGGGTGTCTGAGAAGGCCTGAACTAGTCCTGAAAAATGGTGAGAGGCTAATGAACGTGCTTAATTCAACTGGTACTTCTGTGGTGACATTCTGGGCCCATTCCACCTGACCGTGAGGAGCTTTATAGGAGTTCTTATTCTGCTTTAAAAAGTTTTGAGTTTTAAAGCAGATGCTATTGATCATTCCGTATTACTCTGTAATGAAAAGGAAGAACAATTCCCTTGTGCTTCTCTGTGCCTTAGCGAGAGCCTCAGACTCTCAGAAAGGCACGATGAAGTGCTGGGGATAGTGTCGGACCTGACCTGGGGTAACTGCGCTTCCAGGATGTTTGGCATCAAGTTATATTTGGATTTAGCTCTCAGTAGATGCTTTTCTGGTCATCTGATCAGAAGAAGCAATTAGGTGCTTCCTTGCCGGGTGAATTTTGTCCGTTTAGCTTGTGTAGTGGGAAGTTAAATGTTTTATTCTGGATAGCTCTAATACTGGCTGGAACTGAGCAAATGAGACTGAATCATGCTGTCTTAGCTTCCTTTCAGAATATCTGCTTGTGATTTTCCTAATAGCACTACTTACTCCTTCCTGCGTGCAGTTTCCTTTGCTGTGTAGCTGAGCGAAGGGAATGGCGTAGGAAATCTTTTCCGAAGCAAAACATTGCCCTCTACTGGATGCTGCATGAATAGAACACTGTTAAAAGCCCCCAGCCTCCACCTTGAGGTAAGGATGTGCTCCCCCTGGCATTTTGAGAGCATCAGCCTTAGTAAATCTAATTCCCTTACCTGAGATGACTTAGTCACTTTCAAGCTTTGATGAAATACAAAAACTGCATGGAACATGTATAGAAAAAAGAGTAATGGTTTGGGTGACAATATCATTTCATTCAAAGTGTTGTCTTACCTAAACTTCTACAAACAAGAGGCTCATCTGCTGACTCATCAAAAAGGTTATTTATAATGGAGTGGTGCTTCAAGAAACATTGTTTTTAGCATAAAACAATCTGTTCATCTGCCTCCTTTCAGCAGATGCCTCTTGTAAGGAATAAAAGTTTAATAAGATACTTTTGTATCATGAAACATATGTACACTATAAATAACATTCAGTTAATGAAACTGGGTTTTAAACCTTCATATTTGGATGTTTTGCTGAATATCTAACTTTTACTAGTGGACTAAAATATTTGACATAGACTGTGTTAAGAAGAATTAATTTCTTAATTCTTAATTAATTAGAAAAAAAAGGTTGGTTTACTTGAAAGATGATGGAAATATTTCTCTGAAACATCTATTACTGAAACCTGCCAGGTTGTTTAACTTCTGAAGAACATGGGGTTGGTTGAATAACCTTCAATAAGCAGCTGAAAGAAATAACTGCTTTAAAAGCATCTTTTCGTACTGAAAAGATGAAGAAAAAAAAATCAACACTTCAGCAGTTCCCTGACTCTCCTGAGAAGCTGCATCTATTTTATTCAATATCTCTGATACCAGTTAATAGAACTTCCTTCTGCTATAATGTGATTTCACTGGTTTGCTTCATTTTGATTTGAAAATATCTGGCATTTTCATACTTTCCTGTTAAGTAATGAAAAGTAAGTAGTTGTGAAAACCTCCAAAGGCACTTCGGTACATGAATTCATTCTGTTAGAATAAAATGTTTCCACATCTGATCCTACTGGAAGCAGCAGGAGAAAGCAGGGTGGGAGTGAAGTGGAAGAAACAAAGGGGGGGGGGAACCAAACCTTCATAACCAAACTTCTAATTTTGTGACCACCAAAACCACATTCCTTCTTTGCTACTAGAAGCAGGCAGCACTAAAAATATTGCACAGCAGTCTTTGTACTGGGCATCTCTAAGCATATTAAAAAAAAAACAACAACCCACTAACAAACAAACCAACAAAACACCAAAACTGAACTCCAGCACCTTCTTGTGCTTCAGTTTTGCCCATTGAGTGGGTCAGTATCTGGGTAGGAGAACATTCTGGTGCTGGCACTATTGGCACTTGATACACGGGGTTTTTTCCATAGATTAGTAGGAAAAAGTATGCTTAATTTTGCATCCAGACAGTATTAAGTAATACAGTAGGAGAGCTTTTATGTGTGTTGTTGCAAATCTCTCTCCTAGCAACATGCATCTGCAGGGACTGCACTTCTGAAAGGCAGTATGTTTGGAACTGGCCAGCCGATTGCAGTATTCATCATACTAAATTTCTCTATCTAGACAATTAATTCACCTCTGATTCTATATCATTTCACAGTATTATTTTTATTTATAGCAACGCTTTCTGTAAATGGAATCATAGGTTTTCATTAACCTCTTCTAACGAGGATCACATCACGGAGGAATGCCCCCTTCATTTTATGAATTGAGTAATTTATTGCCACTGAAAACTTTGAAACCTTGCCCTTCAGTCTTGTCTCCAGCCTGGTACGTTAGAATTCTCTAATAAATTAGATCAACACTTGGGATGTAGGTAGACAAGCACATTAAGCAAATAATTTTCATTTAGAAGTACTTTTTTAAACTGCATTTGTTTTGCAACTTCTGGGGGTTATTTTCATTGAAGAAATGATCTTAAACAAGTGTTGCAGGTTATACTTTTTGTTGTTTGGTTTTTTGGGGGTGTTTTTGGGGTATGTGGTTTTTTGTTTGTGTGTTTAGTAAAATATTTTGTAACACCCTGCAGAGAAATACTGTGTGCCTGTCAGTTTTACAAATCAGTCTGGGCAGTGGTATTTCATGGTAGAAAATAGTGAAGGAAGTATGAGCTCATGTCTCAGGTTCACTTCTCATTCTTTTATCTCTGTTTATAAATTCTGATTTTGTTCATACCTATGCATATTTCCTGCCTCCAAGAAGTTAGGATAGAGGTTGATTCTAAAACAGGTATGGCGTTAATAGGTTATAGTACCACAGTAAAGCTTCTATGTGATAGCTAGTGTCTGTGTGGTGGAAGAGTTATGAAGAATAGTGAAAACTCTTTAAGTTTTATCCAAAGTCTTCTAAATACAGATCGAGAGACGTGGCCTGGAGGAAGTAGAACTACATACTTCTCATTAAGAAGAAGCGCTGAATAAGTTTTATATCATGAGTACGGATTCAGATGTGACTAGTGAAATCCTCGTTGTGTCTCTGCCATGTGTCTGAGCTAGAATTTTGTGCACAGACTCCTTAACAAATGTTTCATTTCAAAAAGGTGGCTTTCATTAGTCAGTGACTCAAGCTTCTATAAATATGCCTAAAATAAGGCAGACTAGTGCCATATTGTATCAGTGTCTGAATAACAAGAGCAAGTGAGAACTGAGTCATTTTAGTGACTCATGTTAGAGAGACCTGGTGTTACGCTCTACAGTATAAAATCTAGTGATAATTGTGTTTCGGAAGACAACTTGCATGAGATGCATTGCACTGATCAGAGAAGCAAAAGATACTTGGCTCGTATATAGCAGAGATCGTGTCTAAGCTAATTCTTTTCTTCAGTGGTGAGTAGCTGGTATTTCATAGCCATCTGGCCTTCCCTGAGGCAGCTAGCTTATTCCCTTCACCTGCTAAGGAAAAAATTAACTTTGAAATTGATCTTCATAAGAGGTGGAACTTTTGCTTCATTTGGCTACCGCAGGGCCTATAACACCACAGTGTGTTGCCTGACATACAGTATGGCGAGAGCCAGTTCCCATGAAGGAGCCACCAGCAGTCGTGTTTTTCCGCCTAGGCAATTCACGTCGTTATAGCAACAAGATAATTCATGTATTGATTGTGTACAATGCTAAGCTATTTCACTTTGAATCATTTTGCAATTTTGTGCAGACCTGCTCACTCAACATATATTGAATGCACCTTAATATATAGTATTGCAACATGTCAGTGATTGGAACGCCTGTTAGCCTGGATGAGAAAAGCAGTCTTCTGGTTTTTTCACTTTATTGGCATGGAATAACAATAGCACTTCAGGGAGGTCTAAGATTTTTTTTAACATACACTAACCTTCCGTTTAAATTAAAGGCTACAGTCTGAACCACCTACTTTAATAACTTGTCATCCATTTTTTTTATTTTTAAAGCCTCTCTTACATCCGTGCCTCTAGCTAATTATACCTTCTAGAGAAGCTACACAGATTAGAAACAAATTGTTCACCATACGTTGAGAAAGTAGACATCAACTCGGAGCTGCTGGCAAGTCCGTCTATGTTGTATTCTTCTTACTATGGATGACTCAGTCTTGGCATTTAAGTTCCTTCATTTGCCAAAAGCATTCTTGTCTGAACTAAAGCAGGCAGAGCACTCGCTATGTCAAGTTTGATCGCTGCCACCTTTATTTGTCCCGTTGCCTTTCTTACCCAAAGCAAGCCGGCCGTACCCTCTCCCAGCGCAGAGCGGCTGTGCTTCGCTGGAACAGTCAGCTCGCCTTCTGGATCGCACAGAGGAGACCTTGGTGCGACTTCAGGAGGAGAAAGGGATGGAGTGTGTGTGTGTAAACATAGTTCCAACCCCAGAAAGACTTTTTGCATGAAAGATGGTACTAAAGTAGTATGGCTAGAGCATTAAGAAAATACTTAACTTAAAACAGGATTTGAGAAGGGAGACGTTGGACTGTACACTAAACATTCAGGAAGCTGTTCTTGCCTACAACAGAAGAGTATTGGCTTGGGTTTAAGTATATCAGTATAGATATTCAGCTGTTTGCTTAAAAAATAAAAAATACCCTTGTTACCCCTGTCTATTAAAATTCAAACTGGGCTGAGAAGTTTTTAAGATTTAAAGGCATTTATCGTGCCTAAACTAACCCCATTAGCCTTGTGTGATGAAACTTTCTTTCAATGTTTACTTTGTATTTTAATTTTGAGTTACAGTTCCTGCAGACATCTCAGAGGAAGAGCATGCAGCGCTGATTTAAAAGAAAAAAACCCTCTCTCATTCTCTGCCTTTCCCTCTCAAGGCATGACCTTCATTCCGCTCACCTTCTGCTGTAACACACTAAACAAGGCTTTTTATAGGATTTCTCAAGCTTGCTGAGCTACCTCAGGAGCCTGCCGGTTTTGTTCTTCCCATGGATTTCTTTCAGCAGTCTTAGCAAGTGTTGATTTTGTCCTATATAAGCAATCCACATATATCTTTGTAATCTTCAAGACTGAAAGATTGAGACTGTCTTGAAGATATTAAAGTTCTTGTAGTTGAACATTCGCATACTGAACCGTATCCATTCTCAGCTTCTGCCCATACAAAGGCAGAAGAATACACTTCTCTGACAAAGCATGCAATATAGTATGCCACAGCTCCACATTATTATCTGAAATATAATCCTAAATATGAGGATTTCTTTTTTTTCCTTTCATTAATTTTTAGGGGTAGCATAAGGAAACGATGTTGTATAGGTACAGCTCTTCAGTAACGCTGAGTGGTCAGATGTCTAGCAACTAGCTGCATAATTAATCATAATATTAGCATTGTCGGAAAACTAGTGCTCTTCTGATGTGTTTGCAGTTAGTTCCGGATTTGAATTTTTGATTGCATTTTAAGTTAGCCTAAAATTAGTATTTTTCTGGAGCAAATGTTACAAGAAGTGCCCAGTTTACAGTTTAAGTAAACGGGAAGCCAATTAATTCTGTTTCCAGCAAGAAAAATATTCTAGTTTATTTATACTGAAAACATCTTTGAATATTTTTTTGAAATAACAAAAATGCCCTATACTACTGAGGCTTGCAAAATCTGAATTAATAGGCATGCTTTTTTGAAATTCATCTAGCGAATTTAACAGCCTCCACAATTATGAAAACAGAACAGATTTACCTACTGTAACTTTGATCACTGCCTCCAGTACCATCTGTCTTCCTTTTGACTAGCGAGGGTGGCATATTGCCCTAGTCCTCATCACTATTCTCTGTGGCCGGAGAAGCAATGAGAACCTCCAAAGATTATTATCTCTGGAAGTTGCAACCCAATAATCTGCTCGGTAAAGTTCCTTCCAGCATTTTTATTAATAGGCCTTCAAAGATCCCGCTCCTCAAAGGAAGTAAGAAGTCGAGACTGCCATGAAAAACACTTTTTTTTTTTCTTTTCTTTTTTTTTGCCAGAAGGGCAACTGTACAGGGCAAGGCAGCTGTTCTTGCTATTTACTGAAATTTTTCTTTACTTCATCTCTTTAAAAAAATCCAACAATCTTGATCTGTTGATGTACTGCAGGAGAGTGGTAAAAGACAAAGAGAAAGGGATCAGAAATGATCCAAGGAATAGCTTCTGTACAAAGAATGATTAACTACACTGCCCTTCAGCCTGCAGAGGGGTGGCTGGTGGGATGGGGGAAGGGAACACAAAAGGTCAGTAGGGTTGGGAGTTGTATAGGGAGAGGGAGTAAGAGTAATCATTCAACGTCTCCTGTAATCCTAGCTACTGAGCAGAAAATGAAGGCCGATTAAGAAAATAGAAGTATTTTTTTCCTGTAAAGCAAAATAAAACTTCACGATGCTCTGGCACAGAAGTTAGTTGATACTGAGTTTATACAGATTTAAAAGACACAGTTATGGGGGAAAAAAATTTACCCAGGCTTATTAACCCTGAAGACACTCCTGTGTAAGGGACTCACTGAACTGTAAGGTCTTGGAAACCGGGGAAGTATCAGAATATGGCTGAATCAGACAATTATTTGAGTTTAAGTGACCTTGGAGGACATCTGCTCCTACCTCCTGCTCAGAGCACAATCAACACTGAAATCAGACCAGTTTGCTCAGGGTTTGTCCAGTCAGATCTTGAAAACCTTCAAAGCTGAAGATTTCATAACTGTTCTGGGGCTCTGTTCGAGCACTTAGTTATCCTTGTGGGGGAAAAAAAATCGCCTTGTTTGGTCAGGACCTCCCTGTTTCGGTTTGAGAGCGGTCTCATTCCCCAGCTGGGCACCTCAGTGGAGAGCTTGGCTCCCTCATCCTTAGTGACATTCTCCGGGGTACTGGAAAGCTGGTGTTAGCTCGCCCAGGTGCTCTTGCCTCTAGGCTAAACCAGCCCAGTTTCATTTCTTTTCGTACCCTTCAGTACGCACCTCTCGATGGTCTCTGCTGGGTGGTCTCTGCTGGCCAAACCAGGCGTTGCCGAGTGTGGTGGTGGGAAAGCGCGCTTGGGGTCTCCTCAAGAATCGCTCTTTTGTCAAGACCTTTATTCTGATGGTCCACGTCCAAAACAAAGTTCAAGAACGTTGTCTTTTAATTACTCCTTTTTTCCATTTTTAAAGGTTCGTTCTTTTTTTTTTGTTTTGTTCACTAAACAATGTTAGGTGATAAAGTTAAATGCTGTTATGATATTTTGTGCTTAGATTTTCAAAACGTCAAACTGAAGCATCTCAGTGCTGTGGTTACTGTTAACGACGTTTACTAGAAATCCACAATGGTTGCACGAATATACAACAAATTTCTTTTGTAATGTGCGGTTCTATTTTCAGACATTTGCATGGGAAAGAGACTAAACATTTCAGACAAACTTATGTTCAAGAGGCTTATGGTTAGAACTCATTATAATATTTCTATGGTTTATGCTCCCATAGACCTGCTTATTATGTATGGAAAATGTATTTGAGTGTGTTCTTATTTTGAATTTCAGGAAGAGCTGAATAAACATCTTCATAGTAATGTATTCTAATTGTGTTGTTAATTTTGCCCTAAAAACTGTGAAAAAAACTTTAAGAAAATGTACAGTTATGATGTGTATGCTAAACTGAAAATACGGTAAGTTATATTTTTTTCAGAAATCACTTAATGTAGCAGCGATAAAGAAAACCTTTTAAAATTGCTTTTACTTTCTTGTGGGATAAATACTGATTGCATGCCTGACTATACATCTTGCTCAGTGCCTAGCTCTCTGAAAACATCGGCCCAAACTTTGACTTCTTAGCAATGGATGGAGTTCAGCTGGTATGTCTGTATGGTAGGGCTGGTTTTTGGCTCAAGGACTGAAGGCAGGTACTGCGTCAGAGTATTAAAAGTCTTGTTCCTTTTTACTTTAAAGAATATACAATCTGTAAGCATGTGTAGTTGTGGCTCCCAATATCTTAAAAAACTGAAGACAAGTTGGGGCAGGCGGTTGTTGGGTTGTGGTTTGGTTTTTTTTATTCTTACTGCAATGAATATACTTAGTATTAAAGATAAACCTGTTCTCTGGCTACGCTGTATTTGTGTCCATGCTGAGAGACCTATATCACAGTGGTGCTTCCCTCTGTCAGACTGCTTTGTGAACTACATTTAAGTGTGAATTCATCTAGTCAGGGAGCACACCGTCATTCCCAGGCTAAAATACCAGCATAAACACTTTCAGTTAACATGTCTACCAGAGCTGGCTGAAACTTACTCCTCAACGATGAAGCTCATGGTAGAGCCTGTCATCACATCACCTATCTAGAGTCTAACTAAAACTTCACTTTTGAAATATTAACCTATGACTATAAAGACACCTTGTTTGAAATATACTGAAATACAGAGGGGGAGGATATGGTTTCACTGATGTAAGTTAGTGTGGCTAATATTTTACCTGTAATGCAAAAGAAAATAAAACAGGGAGAAAAAAGTAATCCTTTGAATATTTTCTGTCTGGTCTAGCTCACTACTAACTACAAGGAGTGCAGCATCATCTCATTACTTGTTCTTATATTACTTGTACTAATCAAAACTAGTTGGTAGCTGCTATATGTGGAGGAGAATTGAAATGAGATAAACATACAGGATTTCTTCTGTATTAGTCATTCTGCATTGTAGTATTAGAATTTCTAAAGTTGTTTCAAACCATTTCTGCGTATAGAGTAATAACAAAATGTTCCATGACTTGACCCTGTTCCTTCAAACTTTCGAAGATGTTGCCCTTGGCTGAACTGCTCAATATGTCAAATCTCAACGTGAAATGCAAGAGTCTGCTGAAGCTGTCCTGTGAAAATGACCCGTTTCCGTGGATTTAACAACAGGCACTTGCTAGAGGCTGTTGTATTTGTTTGTATTGGTCTGAAAGGTCATTTAAATTGCTGAAGTGTCTGCCTTTTAATATTTATAACTGAAGAGAGCTACGCAGATGGAAGTATGAATAAGAGATGCAATAGGTTGTCTTAAAAAAACGTGTAGAGGTTTTTCGGATTCTTCTAGCAGAGCTCAGCTTCAATGACATACATTCCCAAGGTCGTTAGTTTCCAATATAGCTGCTCTCAAACAGGCACGCTTAGATAGTGGCTGGCTTCCAAAAGCCTCTCAGAGGAGAAGCTCGCCAGCTACTCCTGCTCCGGCTGCCTGCGAGAGCAGCTGTTTCGCCAGCCTGATGCCTCTGCTGCATTGAGGGACCCTGGCCAAGTCCACAACATCTGCTGCCAGAAAAGAGAACTGGCAAATGGTATGCAAGGGGGTTTCTTTGTGTCTACAAGTATGTATTCTGTAGTCCTTGTGAGCAAATGAATTTTCTGTGTGCAAACTTGAATGCAGTTGTCTTTCATGCTCTGAACTGCACACGTACCAGTATTTTATTTGTTAAGGCTTTTGCAGAAGAACCTTGAGAGGACGGATACTTGATTTTTCATTTACTCTTAATTCACCAAAGAAAATACCGTATCTAATCTCTGCCTGTAGACATATTAGAAGCACCAGAGAACCAGCGCGCACATCTGCATGCTCTTTTTAGAACTAAGCTTATTTTAAGCTAAGGAGTTGTGGAAAACCAAATTGTGTTTCGAGGTAGTGCTGGGAGATGTGGTTTACCTAGTTACTTTGTCCCAATCGGAATTTGCATTATAAAAATGAACAAAAGTTGAGGAAGATGGAGAAGGGTAGCGAAAGGAACCCTATGCTAGTGTTGTTATGGTGAGGAAAAACTGGAGTATTGAACCAGTTACCAGTGTCCACAGTTCTGTACAATTTGACCTGACTCACAGCCGAAAAAGTATTAGTTAATTTTAATTTTTTTTTTAAGTATATTACTATGTACTAGTGGAAATGCTCGTGGAAAGAAACTTTTGAGACCTGATGGCCTTTGGATTTGAGCTCCTGTATTATTACCTTGTCTCTCCACTTCCTTAGAAGTGCTACAGCAGTTCTCTGCCATGCGGAGTTGAGGCATATATTAAACAGAAAAGCAAACGCTGAGTGGGGAGGAAAAGGAGGAAGCATTGCTTGTTGGGTGTTGCTGGGATGTGGGATTGCCACTTGGGGGAAAGGTGTTTTGATTGATGTTTCAGACTGGAGTTCTGTGGGTTTGTTATTCAGGCCTCTGAATAGGGCAATCTGTGAAGCATGTTATTTGGATTCTTATGCTAATCCTGACTCATCTCAAATCATCTAGGCGGCTTCAGGATAATGTCAGGAATAATAACATACTTTGAATACTGGTGCTTTTGAACATTTAGGGCAATACATGTGGATTTTTTTTTAAGCTTCCATTGTCTTAAAATTGTCACAGAATTTCTATCCTAAATCTGCTGTAATTCTGCAGATACGCCTGTGAAGCTGTACACATTTGAAATACCTGAACCCCTTGCTTTTTTTTCTACAGATAACAGACAAGGAGAATATTATGGATGCTTTTTCATGTGCAGTTGCTCCAGAAGTTTTATTGCCTGTTGCAGTGGTTCTATATGTGTGCTTTATATTGATTGGCAGGGCTTTTTCTCCCAAGAAATCCGCTTTGGATTGCCTTGCTCTGCTTCTATAAGTTGTAACTTGAAGCGTACACTTGCCATGAACTGTTCTCTTCCTCCGTTTCTTCAGCATCGATCACTTCACTGAAATGTTCTTATTTGAAATTGAGTTGATGGACCCTACCTCACCAGACAGCATCAAACTGGTGTTCGCTTTCACATTCTCAAAACTCCTGAATATTTTTAAAAAACCCTTTGTTGATCTTCCTTTTAAGTTGAAAATACGTTTTAAAAACTAATAAATAAAATGCACGACGCTGGAGTAGTCAAGGGTAACATGCCACTGCTGGCACAGGAACGCAGGTTTTGACACAGGCTGCTTTATAGCACCAAAAGGTCGACGTTCAGCACTGACCCCACGCCAGGGCAGGGCTCCTTTGCAGTTCCCATGTTTTTAGCCATGGGCTGTTATCTCCGTAGTGCCACGAGCTGCTGCAGCCCACTGACAGGTAAATGCAGGTGATCGCAGGCAGGCTGGCAGGCTGGCAATCTTTCTTGCCCCTGCATAGGTCTGTGACTCGCGGCAGTTCAATACAGCCAACTCACCCTGTTCTTGCCACTGTGGGTGCTCCATACAGCCTTACCCTGCTAGGTCGCGTTGGGATGATCTGTGAAGCAGTAGTATTACGGTTGATTAAAAAAGGGAGGGTGAAAACCCCAAACAAACAAGCCTGATGATACAGCTCTGTGTGTTCTTGCTTTGCAAAGTCCACCCCTGTCATTTCCCAAACGCAGCTAGACTGCAATAGTTTTGCAGCCAGATGCTCCCTGGCATTTCCAGGGAGTGGGATTACCACAGCCATGAATACCCAAGGCTCAGGAATTCAGCTGTGATTTCTTTATTATCTCCTCAGGTTCTCCTGTAAGCTTGTAGTGGATGTAAACTATGTGCTTGCTGTTGTAACTGCGGTAACTTACTGCTTCAGTCAGCAATGCATCCATGAAATATCCAGCTAGTTTTTTGTTTATATGTACCCTGGGGAGAGAAGTGGCATTGGTGTCTTTATTAACATATTGACATGTTTATTGACATCAGTTGTCTTCAGTCTTGCCTGTTTAATTAACATAACTGATCCACAGAACATCTGGCTAATAATTCTGGGGCAAATACTCTAACTAGTCTTGTTACGAAAATTGAGTCTCAGCCCCTTATTGTGAAATCTGCCATGGGTCTAGTTGCCAAAATAATTAAATGACCATTAATTTGCAATTTTTCCTCCATCTAAAACACTTATTAAACTGGATTTTTATTAAAACAATTAAGGACAAAATATTTAAAATGCCTTCACAGTAAATGAATGCTAAGAGATAATAATGAGATGCCTGCTCATTTTTATGTAGAAAAGATGAAACAAATAATGGTAATGTCAGTGTGTTATATAAGAACCACTGAATAGCAGCTGCAGTCAACAGTTTAAAGCTAGAAATAAAATGCATGATTAATAGGAGCAAAGGATGTAGGAAATACTTCCGAACTCTTATTTATTTGTAGCCCAGAATGAATGATTTTCTGAGAAGATGCCCTGGATTAGTTAGGTCACTGATTGTAATTCTGGGCTACGTCAGAAATATGTATTAAAGAATAAAAACATCTGCAGGTTCTAGTGAATTGTGATATCCTGAGCTATAGACAGGCACTTCTTTATCTCTTCTCAAATGATGTATTACATTGCCCATTAGTTTGCTAATGTTTGTAAAACATCTTATGGTGGCAGATATGGTTTTACTTAGAGACTGGAAGATGTGTAGGCATTAATTACATTCTGCTCATTAGTATTCATTCATCTGCTGATACGTATTTACTATGTACGTGCATCACCTCACATACTAGAAGGTGCATGCAGCAGAATTTTTCCTGGCTTTTTCATTTTCAGCTCCATCATCCAAAAGATGAAGGAATGAATCTGAACAAACATTTTGTACTTACGCGATTAATAAGTGAAGAAATATATGTCAAATTAAAACTCGCAATTTAAAACACATCCCAATCTTGAAGAAACATAATTGCTTTTCAAATACCTATTACAGTGTGATTCATTAGCAATGTATTATTTTATTAAAGAGGACAGCAGCTGTGACCTGATATCAGGAAGCCCAGAAGAGTGACTCAGGCCAAAATATTGTACTTAGTCCTTGTCCGCAACTGCTTCTAGGCTGTGTTCCAGGTATTCCTGCTGCTGCTGCTCAGATTTTGTGCATCTGAAATAGTTCAGTCCTGAATTTTTCCTATGTGTTTTGATCTGCTGTTCAGTTATACTCAAGCTTGTAACTTTATGGACTTTCTTCCATATTTGTTCTTCATTCACGGCATATTTGAGGTTTTTAAGTTTAGGACAGTTAGGGTATTGTCCAGTGAAGTATCTGGGGTAAATATTTTCACAGTTACGGAGGACTGTTCCAAGCATTTTGCAGGCTTTGAAGTTTTCCTCTTAATAATGAAGAGAGGAGACAAAATCAGAAATCTAATCTCAAGTAAAATCTTGAACTTTGCCATGCTGCAAAAAATTGCTTGACAATGCTTTGTTTCATTTTTGAAGCAGTAATTTTAGCTGGGACACACAGCTGTGTAAAGACTAGAAATGTCTAGTGTGTCTTTAAATTGCTACTTGTCCTGAGAATGCTCACTTGGGGTCATAATTCTAATTATGGGCAATCAAGTAGGGTTTAAGTCTGATATTTGGAAGAGAATCTGTTCTTGCTGAAAAATCAGATAAGCCCTCAGCTGATGTAGTACTTCTTGCCATGTGTTTCAAGAATATATATGACATAAAAAGATGGATGGGGGAAGCAGAAAAGAACTAGTGGCATGTGGCTGAAATTGTGGGATTATACGATCAGGTTTTCAAAAAATTTCACCAAGCCATTCTAATTCTTCACAGTGCAAAAATGTATTTTCAGCACTGAAAATAAGTCATCTATTGTGTTATCTAAGTTCTATTCTGGTCATGTGGTCTAAAGGCTGTGCAGTAGTTTCGAGCTGTTCAAATAATTTAGCATATGAAATTGCGTAAACCTAATGTTGTTCTCACGTTTTGCGTTCTGGGAGTAATCAAGTCTGTAGGATATTACAAAGTGCTGCTTAATGGAATTTTAGTGGTTTAATTTTGCAGACCGATTTTTCTTCACTAATTTGTCACGTAAATACTTACTGTGGAGTAGTCTTTAGCTATTAAAAATTATTACTCTGAAGTTTTGATTTTTCTGCCAGAGACCATGGAGTTTCTGGTAATTAAATGTCTAATGATGTTAAAAGATGTGTTAAACTTAAGATGCCAAAACCAAGCAAACAAAAAAACCACACCACAAAACCAGCAGCGCTACTTAGCGGCGGCTTAAACGTGTATCACTTCCAGGGCTGTGCTGAAGCGGTGAGTACTGGTTGTGAATTTGTACTTCATGGTACATGTGGATATTTGAAAACAGTTCTCTTCAGCTGTTAGAAGAGGATAACTGATAATTATTTAAAATAGCAACGTTACCTGAATAAGCTGGCTTCAGGATATCTCATACAAAGACAAAGGAAATTTGTACCTTCGTGTTCAGAGTACATACATCTCTTATTTGGATATAAAAGCAATAGCTGGTAACAGATTTGAGCACAGCATATCTCTACATGAATTTCTTCATCACAAACTTTTGCCAATGCAGGATTACATGAAAACTTGTAAGCCAGTTTTCAGACTGGTTTGATCTGTTGTCAGCAGCACCACAGTAACATTTCTACAGGTTTCACTTCTGAAATGAAATGTTCTAATGACAAATATGGAGACGAAGAGTTATTTTAGTGGGGCAGGTAGTCACTGAGATTTTTTTTAAGCTTTTGTGGTTTTTCATACATCTTTTGCTTTGTAGTTCAAGCATCATTGTGTCTGTTACAAGTGGATAGAAGCAGCACAGATGCTGTTAACTGCAGGTCTTCTGAAATATTTCTGGCTAATTAGTATTTTGCAGATCCTATGCTGCCTCTTGCTCTTCAGCAGATATCATTCCATGTCACGAACAACCTTGAGCTGGAAATACATATACTGGATTGTAGCTTATGGAGTGAATAGAGTTAAGCTTCCTTACCTTGTTAAGGGTTGTGCCGTGCCCTAGACACTGCAGGGAAAATAGTTACCGTAACAACCCACACACGCATCCTGATTTATAAATATAAACCTGCCTCTAGGGTCTGCTGAGCCTCTTGTAAAGTCAGTCCTTGAAGTGGGAACTTCAGCAGACACAGGAGAGTATGGTCCACTCTGCCTGCTGGTGTGTACAGGTGGCAAAGCCCACGCGATCCTGTGACCTGCCTGGGGGCACGTACCCTCTCAGCCGGAAAACTCTGTTGCCGCCAGCCATTAGCTGCTATCCTTGGTATGGTCAAGCATCACAAGAAAGAAAATAGATGGTTTCTGCTGTGTTTTGTGCAAAGAAAAGTTCTGCTCCGCCAGCGCTGTATCTTAGGGGAGGATGTTACTATTCATCTGGCTTTTTCCACAGTACACACGTTCTCTCGCACTTAATTGTGTTTGCTACAGTGAAAGAAAAGGAATCATATGGTTGAAATGAAAATGTATCAAATGTATGTATGTGCACAGGAAAAATCGGGTATTGAATATATTTGCATACCTCTGCTTTTCTTCACGAACAAACAAGCAAAACCCTTGGAAAGGAAAGCCAAAAAAAAAAATGCATGGCAGATAAAATGTTTGTAATCCCTTGTGGGCATACTAAGTGCCTAAAGAACTTGATGTTTTAATACTTAAAATATGCCAATCTCTTAATTGAGAGTTCGGGTTACTTTAAAGATTCCAGAGTCACATGCAATGCAAGGGAGTTTGAATAGTTTGCACACCAAGGAACAGGGCAAAAGTGGCACAAAACAAGAGATTCCACAAGGGTGTTGAGAGCTGCTTACCATGCGTATGTGTGTCTGTAGCCAAATAAGCCAGTCTTAATAAAGAGTTTTGTTAAGGTGATCAATTTAATACAAAGCTTTTTAAGTGGAAGTATGTATTAGGGCTGACTGAAGGCTTGTGAAATTATTTTAATTTGGGTGGGATAGATTTTTTTGTTGTTGTTTTGTAGGCTTCCTTTTAAAAAAAGTAGTTTTGCATAGTGGGAGGAGGTATAGTTATTTTAGAGCCTTGCATTAGCAGAGTTCTTAAGCAAAACTTAAAAGGAAGCAGTTTCTTGACTTGGGGCTTTAGTTGCTTAGCAGAAAACAAAGCATGCTTTGAATAGTAATACCAGTGTACAAATAGAAAAAGAATTTATTGTGAGTGATAATACACAGATTTTTCCACAACTGTATTTTGCTGCCAGTAACAGTTAATACTTGCAGTGGTTTTGTGATGAAAGCCAGTAAATGAATGCAGCAGCTACTGACCTGATGCTGAGCTGAGGCTTCATTTTGATGAAGAGCAAGGACTTTCCAGAAAAGCCGATGACAGACGAGAAGCTGCTGGGATTTAGTCCATGTTAATTTCTGAGAGAGGGAGATGGGGTTTTGGGCATTTCAGTGAAATGATAGAAACAAGTTTAACCTCTGTAAGAAATGGACAAGCTTGGAGAAATTAAGTAAACTGGTTATTGAAAGGAAAGATAGGTAGTGGGAAAGAGGGGCTGCTTGAGTTTGCTCTTTAACTTGGGAATAGTTTTGGCTGTTTGGCATGAAGTACCGTTTACTTG
The DNA here is from genome assembly GCA_035590275.1 of Ibycter americanus. Classification (NCBI taxonomy): domain Eukaryota; kingdom Metazoa; phylum Chordata; class Aves; order Falconiformes; family Falconidae; genus Ibycter; species Ibycter americanus. The sequence goes on along the minus strand of JAVJGI010000050.1, from coordinate 4,171,396 downwards.
CCTCTGAAGCAGAGTGGCAGACACTAGCAGGGAGAGGTATTAGATTAAATAACTTCTTCTAACTACATTAAGTGTACGTGGAGAGTATATAAGATAAAATAGATCAATGCGTCAGCACCTGTGTATAAAGTTCAGAACACACAGGGATAAAATTAGTACTGCAAAGGAAATACAACACAAGCTAATGTGTATCAACTGATAAGTAACAACCAAGCTGAAAATCAGAGGCAGCTTCCTATGAAACCTTTGGGCATGTTACTAAAATAAATAGTAGGGAAAAGAATTCAGAGGCTTCAGAATAGAGCTGCATTCATTCATGAAAAATATTTCAAAATGTGATTGAAAATGAAAATACTGTACTCTGATTTAAGAAATTTTTGGCAGTCCTTTTACAAATGTTTATTTTTGCTTTGAGTGTGCATATTTTAGCAGTGTGATAATAGCTAATGTTTCACAGAGGGGCAGCACCTGCTTGGAGGAAAACAAAACACAGTGGTTTGTCCTTCCCTTGCTATCCTGAGAACCACAGCATCTCTATCGTAGCCAGGGGTTTTTCCACTGTTATTTAGACGTCACATTTTGTATAATAAAAGTGCAAGCACGTAGCACAATAAGCAATACAGAATGAGGTTCTTATGGTGGGTGGCCTTGGCCCCCAAGGGGTGCTCGCTCTCCTCCTCCTCCTCCCTCCCTCCCTGACGGTATGGACCCCTCGACCTCCGTGCCGGGTGTTTGGCTCTGGCCGCTGGGGCGATTACTGGGGCTGGGGGCCGGGGGCCAGCCTCAGCCGTGGCATCCTCGGGCGTGGTGTGGGTCCCTGTCACAGCCGTGCTCTCTGGTGCCCAGAGGAGGCTCCACGGGCACAGGCCAAGCCCCAGGCTTCCAGGCATGGTTCAGTCTCAGGTGGCAGAGGGAGTATGTGGGAGTTTTTAGCCAGTAATAGCTATTTTCCCTGTAAAAATAATCTGTATGGTCTCTCAGAGCACGAGTTGCTTATATGAAGAGCATGTTGTCAGCTTCGCCCCCTCTGCCCCCATACGCAGGGGTGACTCTGTCATCAAGCCACTTTGTACTTTTTCTTATTAAGTTCATAGTTACAAACTTTAAGGATGTGGCACGTGTCAGGACCAGGTAGGTTAAACTTCCATTTCAACACGAATGAAGCAGGAGCAGGGCAGGAAGAAACGAGCAGTTTGTGTCTCGCAGGCAATGATCAGCTGTTACTCGTTCCTGAGTGATAGTGGACTGCAACGCTGGGTCCCATAGTTAATAGCGCGAGAGCAAAGTGCTCCGTTACGTACCAGTGCTGATGCTTGGCTCGTTGTACAGCGTGGAGACGTGGCACGCAGGTGAACTGCAGCTGCTGAGCCTGGCTGCTGCTGGGAGCTCCAGCGCAGCCCCCATTCTAGGGCTTCCAGGGATGTTGGTGCTTTAATGGAATAAGGGCACTGAACTTTGTCCAGATCAGACTGTGCGTAGTCTGTAAGTATTATTCTGAGGCCGTGGAAATACTTCTTGACCATGATGTTTAGAAAATGTCCTGGATGTCCATAATTGGTCTTAAAATGATAAACTCACTTTTGGGGCAGTGATAATGATGCAAGTAGAAAAATGTATCAAACTGTTTAGTCCACTGAGAACATTTTTGGAAAAAAATTGGGGGATCTTTGAAACAAAGGGTCAGAGACTGTCATTAAACACCATTGTAAAGCAAACAAAGCTGATCATGATAATAGCATGCAGCACAGCTGCTCCTAATCACACTAGTGATATCAAAATGAAGTTTTACAATGGTTGTTCTGATAGTTATTCTTTTCATATTTGGAGCACACTGGTTATGTATTTGAGAAGATAGGTCGAGACCTCATGGGGGCAGGGTGAGGGATGTGTGCTTTATCCCATGTGACTTTACTTGTAACATCAACCGCAAGCCTGGTTTGCTCTGGTTTTCTCAAATGAATAAATAGCTAAGCATCTTAATCACGCAGAGCTCAACATGTTAGTAATAAACATGAGAATACAATAAATGGTAACAAATGGCTTTGCCTAGTAGTATATCCGAAAACATTCAAGACAAATTCAGGTTTTAATTTAAAACAAACAAGCCAGCAAGCAGCAGAGAGTGGTTTTGGTTTGTAAATGTCATCTGGTATATGAATTGCAGTGCCTAAGTTGTGGTGATCCTGCAAGCTGTCCTATATGATATTGTTTGATGTTGCTCAGGTGATCTCTTTATTTCTTGCTGTAATGGAAGGAACAGAAATCTCAGCAGAGAAAAATAGGTTTTAGAGGCAGTTCACTGGCGGTGCTGGTTATTGATGTTGGCAGGTCATTAGCGTTGGTAGGACTTGGTAGAACTGATCGCTTATTGTGACATGCTGCCCCTGCTGAAGCCCGTGGGAGTTCTTCCCAGTCATTTCAGTGGGATCACAGCACAGTCTTTGTATTTAATACTTCTAGATTGCAAACTTATTAGGATAATGATTTGGGTATCTTATGTCTATGTCTTTGCATGTAGTGTCATTGAGTAACGTACTGTACAAGTATCTTGCTGAGTAGACTTTGTAATGCTAGGGAAAACTGCAACCCTCGTGTTCCCAATTCTGTCCTACTTACTATATTTTTCTTACAAAGGAAAGCCTTTCTTCTACTTCAAAAGCTAAGGCTAAATAGCCTGCGCAGTTAAGGCTAAATAGCCTGCGCAGTTACTAACTTTTCACTTTGTAGTATTCAATCAATTGCAAAACATTTTAATTCATTCTGCTGAGATACATACGTGAACAGACTTTATCCTGTGCTTACTCATCAGGCAAACTTCATATTGCTTTAGGGGAGAACTGAGGAAGACAGTGAACTAAAGATACGTTGGCTCAAGGAGCAGCTTGAGCACATGCTTAACATGAACTGTGCAAGTTAGTCTGTTACCTTGAGTAAGAGCTCAGGTGAGTTTAGAGCCAGATAGTGGTTTTTTCAATTATCATTGTATCTGGACACCTCAAAACAAAAACCAGAACCAAACTGAAAACTTGTACCAAACACATGAGAAAATGCTATGCACTGTAGAAGCTTCATAGCTATTATTCTGCCTAAAATTAAAATTTCAATGACATTCATTACAGAATAGGGAGGTATAGCTTTTCAATTACTCATGCATCTTTCATATATCAACCTGCAGGCTGGGTTACTGCTTTTGGATACGGTTGATACTATAATTCTTCTAGGAAGCCTGAGTGAATGAGCAGTGGGCATCAGCTCTGAACCTGTGTGGTGACAGAACTCAATGTGCATGCAGCAGCTGAGAGCCTTCCTGTAGCATTAGCATTGCTGGATTCTAGATTATCCATCTTTCTTCTGCAATTTGCTTTTGCTTATTGATTTGATTTTTCAGTCTTATTTTTCATGTCCCTCAAAACTGCACTTTTCAAAAAATAGCTTAAGTGGTTAACTGTTTCACAGGACTAGTAGATTCAGTTACTGACCAAAGTGTTTCCTCCTTGACTGGATCGATTATCATTCAGAGAGCACCTTTCCCAATACCTGTGTAACTTATTCCTTGCTTCTCATTCAACCTTATTCACTGCACTGCCAGACATCTGCAGAGGCTGAATTTAAAAACAGAAGAATCGGACCAAACTGACAAGACTGTATATTCTCTTCCTCGTACACCAGTGGTGATTGAGCTGCTTGACTTTACGATAGGTTGGAAAGCTGTTTTATGGGACTCTTTATGGAATGGTTTTATTTTCTTAGCGGGCATTTATCTGTGTAATGAATTGATGCCTCTTAGAGGGCTTTCACTGAGATGTGCAAATTCACAATACTCAAGCACCTTTTAAAATTATACTATTTCTTCAGCGCTCTGTATTTTGTATCTCCTAAAAATGAGGCAATATTTGAATCATTGTAAAGCTTCTCTGGAGCAAAGGAAGATACTTGTAGGCTGTCTTCAGTGCAATGGAAAACCCACTTAAATCTGTATTTCACTGAATTATCTTAATTTGTGGAAAAGATTTTTAACTTCCAAAGTTAACAGATACCAAGTAATCATGTTAATGTCTTGCGGTGTTGTGTATGTGTTTCAAGGTATGGATGCTTCACATCAGGCCTTCACGGTGGGATGGGGGCGTTTTGCTAAGGTGTCTGATCCATGCCGTGAGGCCACGTGAGTTGGAGTTACAGCATCAAGCTCACAGCGAAGGTTTTGTGAACTAAACAAAGCTATTTAGGACTTGCCACATTAGGCCAGATTCTGTGTAGGTCGCTTTCTGCTGTGTGGGGCAGTGCCACATCAAGTGTGTGTTTAGATGTAGCTTCCTTAAAATGAATACTGCTTGAGTACCTGTTGATGCAGTACCTAAGCGTTACAGACTGGTTACGTGGGGGAATGGAGAATTTTGGGGTTTTTGTCTCCATTAGTTATGGATTGCTGTTGCACAGCTATAGCACTAAAGCAAGGTGATGTGACTCCAGGGCTGTGGCTACCCTGGCAGTCCTACAAATGATCAATTTTACGTTTTTCAGGATGGAAGGTTAAGCTGAATAGGTAAACGTAGGTGTATGTCTGCTAGATGAAATTCTTATATTGTTTCCAGTGTAGCAGGAATTAGTGTGGCCAGTAAGGTGGGGTAAACGGGAGGTTGTAGAGGTAACTAGCTTTAGGCAGACGACTGACCAAAAGGGAGCACCTTAGGGTATTTTGGCACAGAATATACTCGTTTGCAAATCAGTTTGGACCAAGGATAATCAGAATAACTCCTGCCTTGCCACTTTTTTGTTGTTGTTGTTTGGAAAGTTTACATTATTTAGCAGCGTCTGTGACAGTTCATGCTTCTCTTTAGCCTGGGGAACTTCATAGGTAATGCTGTGAAAAGTAGCATTTGGCTGACCACCTGCTCTCTTACTCTGGAAATATTACAACTGGCCATGAAACAGCTATGAACTGATCACTTGACCATGGCAAATGAGCTGCCCTCATCAGTGTGTTCTGGTATATATTTAACTTAATAATGCGAGCAGATGGTCATTATATTGATTCATGAAGCAAGGGAGGAAGTTTGGCTGTCTTGATAATGTGAGGTCTGAGTGCTGAGCATTGGAGTGGGGCAAGAAGCAGGGAAGGGGAGGAAAAAATGAAATTTTTGTGGTGTGATTTTTGTTTCTTTGGTTTTATTGTGGGGTTTTTTGTTGTTTTGGTTTGTTTGATTTTGTTTTTTACAAAGGATCGCTGTGGACAGGAATAAAATAAAAGCAAGATTAGGTGACTCATAAAGCCTGTGCATAGGGTCATTTCCCTGGAGACAGAGACTGTTAGTGCACAAGCGTGGTGCTGCTGAAATATTTGTACCACTGATGGTGTTTAAAAGGGGAGAGAGGGGAGACAGGAGGGCAGCAGTTTGTAGAGTTGTGAAACTTCTCACTGCTGTTGTTATTAATGATAAGTCTTTTGAAGGGAGAAGGTAATATTTAAATAATAGCTCTTTGGTAATCTCTTTTTGCAAAGAACAACTTTGTTTTATTGTCTGCCCATTTAACAGAGTGTAGCTGGAGATATAAACAAGAAGCTAATTCTATAAAATATTCAGCAACTATCCTTCTGAGCTAAACTGGGAGGTTCACAAAATTCCCAACCTGGATCAGCTCAAAGGAACAGCTTGGTTTGGTTATTCATTCTGTAACTTTTACATGAGAAATACTGTATACAAAAGAACATTCTCTTGAGCAGGAGCTTAATCTCATACTGTTTCTCCTAGCTGCTGATTAGCTTTGCTGTCTTACCAGTTTATGTCATAGTATGTGACTATAAATTGACTTTGCAGTGAAGAGGGAATACGGTTCGTCTTCACAGATGCTGCTGTTACCATGGAGATAAAAGGACCAATGGCCTTTTCTTGGTTTGGACTGTACTACAGTGTTCATACGGAGATGGTGCATTCAGAAACGCAACATTTGGTGCTTTTATATTTCAGTCTAAATATCAAATGAGAAAGCATATTGTTTTTTCTTGGTGATGAAGTTTAATAATAAATACAGATTTGTGACTTCTGGAAGCAGAAAGCAAGCCCACCAGGAATGTGAAAACAGTGTGGCCGGTTTATGCTTGCTAAACCTCCTCTCTGGGAAAAACCTTTTGGCTTTGCAAAATATAACCCTGTAGAGCCTTTGGGTTTATCTGATGCAGTGTTTGATGCTGGTTACATCACCAGCTTACTTATCTGTGATGTTCCACCGTGGCTGATCTTGAATGAGCATGCAAAAGCTGTTCATGTGATTTTTATTTTTTTTTCCTTAAGAAAGAGCTTTTCTACCTCAGATTGCGTGAAAGAAAATATAAATACCAAATCCACAACACATTCAAGGATGGCTTGCAGAAGGTGTTATTTGTGAGTACCTTTTCCTTCTTCATCTGTCATCACGTCTCTGATATCTGTGTTGAGGATTCCAGAAGTGGGAGTAGTGATCAGTTTATTGTTTGGTAGGTTTCTTTCCACGAACCATTTTTAGGGTGTTACCTTTTTGGCAGATGAATGATCTGTATATTAGAAATGTATAGATGATGATTGTGTTTATGCTTGTGGGTATTTAAAAATTTAACTTAATAAAGTGAGTAAGTCTATGTTTAGCAGTGAAAAAAATAACAAAAAGCCCCACTTTGCATACAAGAAGCAATGCAGGATGCTACGAATTCTATGATGAGTCAAGAATCTCTCTTCCATTTTGTTTGAATGCTTTGTCATATTAAAGTGTAATCTGCCCTTTAAATACATAAATACTAATACAAGGATATGAAATGCAGTCTTAAGCAATATAATATCAATAAGGCAAAATAACGCTGTGTTTTTGTTGTTGTATATATGCTTGATCAAAACCTAAAGATGCATTAATTGCTTATTATTTACTTGAATAGTTTTTCAAACATTATAGTCAGCACAGCAGGAGTTTAATATTTCATTCATTTAATTTGGAGTGCAGGAGCCCATCGCATGACTTGCCACGCTTGGCAGAGAGCTAAGTGCTTATCCACTTGTAGCCAGAGGAAGGATAATGCTGAAGTTTGCATACTGGTTGTGGTGTCGGGGTATATGTGGAAACCACGCTGGGTAGTTTTATTCAGTTGAATTCTAGTGGTTCCACATGACCCTTGCTAGGAGCTTTCTCTTAAACCATACTGCAGTGTTGTTCCACTTCAGGGAAAAATCAGAATAAAATAGAAGTGAGCGTGCAGTTAGGTTGTCCTCTACCACCCACCCTTCTCTGCCATCAGTGGTTCACTTCTAATCCAGTGTTTTGAAATGGCTGTACTTGCTATTTACATTCTGAAATCTGGTTAAATATCCTCTCCCTTTAGGGTTAAATCTAGATTTGCCAGAGGGTCATATATTAAGCAGATGCAATTGTCATCTATAACCTTTTTCAGTTATTTTAATAGTGCCTATCAGGGTCTTAATTTGGTAAATCTGCTTCATGTTCAGTAGCACGGTCCACACACAGGCACAGTAAGTTCAACCATTCAAGAATTACCCCAAATGAATATTGAAAGAGTGTTGAAATCTGCTCTTAAGTTCTCTTTAGCCTTCTGTTTTACAGTGAGGGTATGAATGGTTAAGTTCAAATGTTTTAAAAGCAAAACATATGGAAGGAACGTAGGAAGTTGAAATAAAAAACATGAACTTGGAAAACAGGTTGCACCCTTCCAGGTATACATGGATCAGTTATTAAATATAATGCTGTATGTTTATACAAGGGAGTAGTAGTAATGTTTGTGTTAGACTCCATTTTAATTTGAGTTCTGGGATTTGGGGATTTTGTAACTCTCAGCAGAGCACAGAATTTCTTACAGTGCTTATCGTATGGTGTTAAAGAATACCTAATCTCCATAGGTTACTTTCTTTGACAGTGGTGTTGCAGTCTTATTTATAGAACCATCTTGTACAGTATTTTCCTCTATTACTGCTTACATGTTTATTATCTTTTACCTACCTCAGCACGTTGCTGTAGAAAACAAGATATGAACTATGACTTCTATAATTCTGTGTTGTAACTTCTATTTAAGAAAGTCCAGCTGATAGTTGAAAAGAAGGAAAACGTAAGCCTGTGGTTTTTTAGAACTAACTCTCTAGAACATATATATATATATAAACATTCATGTTCTTTAAAACGGATCTGTTCTGATTACTGAAAACATATGTTAAACAGTTAAATACACTAGCTCTTTAATGCATGACTAAGTTGTGAGATGAAAACTTACATACTATAAATCTGTCAACGTTCTAATAATATATATGCTAAGAACTTTTGCCTTTTAAAAAATAAAATACATCTTTTTTAAATCTTAAAATGTAAAAAGCTAAGTTGTTGCTGTTCTGAAAAAAAGCTAAACAACAATTTCAAACTACTAGGAGTAGCAAAAGCATTTCCCCAGATGCTGCACTGAATAGAACATATGTCTTTGGACCATTGTTTTAAGTAATAGGATTTACCTTGCTGTAAATCTCCTATGCTATATCTGTGTAATTTCACTCTTTGTACATTTGTATTTTTCCTCTTTCATGAGCTTCAAATCCAATATGTATAGATGTCACTATTTAGATTTGGCTTTACTATGATTATTGCTTTGTGAAATTATAAATGTGGCTGTTATTTTGTAATGCGAGTTGTAGTTTCTTGAGAAATTCTGGGAACCAATTTAATGATGTGGGAAATATAGAAAAGATTCAGTGAAACCATCAATTTTTTGATTTAATCTAAAAGATTATTTTTTCCTTCTGTCATATGCAGCTTCACGTCTCTCTGCTCTTCTTTATTTCTGCTTTTGGTCCGTGTGGGGTTTTTTCTATAGATTTTGAAAGTGACTAGTAAGCACAAATGATATAAGTGCATTCATGTGTACTGTAAATTATTGTACATCACCCTTCAGAATAGATGGTTTTGTAGTAAGATTTACTCAAGAGGGAAATGAATGTTCCTAATTATAAGTGTCTACATATTAGCAATCTTAATTAAATTCACCCTAGTTACAGCTAACCCAGTACTGGAGGCTGCCTACAAACTGTGCATTGGCTAGGATGCAAAAGAATCACCTCTTGCCTATTTATGTAGGCTACTACTTCATTTTTGTGAAACCAAATAAGTTTATAATAATTATTTGTAAAATAATTATCTATGTCAATAAGCATTGTGTTCTAGGATGGGACAAAAATAACTGATGTTTCTTGTTTAGTGTGCTGTGACTGTACTGTCTTTATTCTCCCAAGAGATGGTAATTATTTTAAGGCCCTTTTGATGGAGGAGAGGTTGGTGAAAGTGTACCTAATCATTTTTTTGATAAACCTAGTTGTGGACGGTTGAGTTGGCAATACAATAAAGGGTGGTATTACTCAAAACAAGAACTTATCGGTTCGCATTTATACTGCAACACATACAAATGCTGATACTTAATCATTTTGATGACCAAATTTTATGTATTCTTGAGCAAAATTCAGTGGTCTGTACTCCAACCTACATGTGCCAGTGTCTTAGAACTGCAGATTTTATTGAGCATCCTTGATATGCAGGGATTTGGTGTCCAAGAAGCTGTGTACAGAGAGCCGTCTTGTTGGAAGGAAAACGATAGGAATAAAAGTATTAGTTGCAGTCTTCTATAGTGTGTGACAAACTCTGCCAAGTACATGTGAACTGTAGGGTGTTTACATATGCAACTATCAAAGCCAGAGCAGCATTTAATTTTGTATAGTTGCCACTCAAAAAAGTGTGTAGGGAAAAGACTGTAATGAAGACCAACACTGTGAAAAAGCATAGTACTTGCTCTATGCCACCACAGCCTCTCCTTGGCATAATTGGTTACAGACTGCTGGACATAAAGTGGGATGAATCAAATAGAAAAAAAGAAAATGTTTTTCAGTAGGGATTGGTCCTTGCAAATGTGAGTGGATCATCTGCTAAATCACCTCTTAGTGGACATGTGCCCAGCTACCTGCTCTTTGCTCTGCTGGGGTGAGTTTCCAAAAAGCAAGTTGTCTTGTAGGCTCAGTCAGTGTTGATTCTGAAAGCCTTTCTAGGATGTTTATAAACATGTTAATAAGCAAACTTCTAGATGGAGTCGATATGAGTCTGTACTATTATGACTTACTGTTTGTCACATATTTGGAGGTCAGTTTGATTATATCTCATTTTATTTCTCATTAAATAAATAGTTAGATTTATTAAATGAGAACAGGACAGACTTTACTAGTTTTAACTAGTCTTTTCTAATCCATAACTCTGGATTGATGTGAGGGAAAAAAAATTCAGCTTATAAAATAATGTTGTTTTTCATCAGGATAAAATACTGAGAAATGGAAGTATTCCCTTTATTAGCTTGTGGGCATGAATCCAATCAAACAAATCATTCTTAGCCACCTCAGATGACATTGAAGTGAACGGGCTTATGCAGGGGATGGACTGGTCTACCACTTTGGATATTTACAAGCTAATTGTAAAAAGGGTATGTGTTAACTAGCACCAGGTATACAGAGTATAGGAGGCCGTGCTGGTATAAATTTTTCCTAGTGCTTGCATGTACTCGTTGGAGCACAGTACCTCATGGAAAATGTACCAGAAGAAAAAGGAAGAATATTGGCAGACGGAGGTGAACAGATTGTTATTTCATACAAAGAGGAGGAGGACTGTATGAAGTAACATGGCTGTAGATAAATGCAGCAGTTAAAGTGAACAAATGTACCTGGTAGAATGCTTTCATCAGCCACGTCATTAACTTTATAAAAAGGCAGCATTTCTTTCAGCTGTGGTCCTGTACCAATACACTTTTACTAAGTGTCTGTGAGACAACAGTCTCTCAGTCTCTTCTGTCTGAAATCAAATGATCGTGTTAGGAAGAAGTTCTAAGTGTTGGTTTAGTAATGCTGTCAACCTACTCACGGGTTTACACATGCTGAAAATTAAACGAGCAAAATAAAAAAAGGGTTGGTTAGCACATCCTGTACTAAATCCTGTGTGCTATTGGGAGGTAGGAGGACAAGCTTTCTCCAGGCTCTCAGCATTTTGCTGGATGGATGTGGTTCGTGCTACAGCCGGTGGCCCAGCAGCGCTGCCCTGCTGCCAGGAGCAGGAGGATGGTTACCAGCCTACTAAGAGGACATTTTGAAACCAGTAAGAGGATAGTCTGTTAAAGCAAAAGTAATTCCAAGTTAATAGCCTGGTGTTCTGCTCTCCCAGGTGCTTTTAAAACCAATATTGAGAAAATAGTCTACTGAGTTTGGGAGGCTTGTGGGTGATTGTAAGAGAAAATGAGGGAAAAAAAACCCAAAACAAAAACAGTTGTAGCTTTATGTGATGATCAGTAATTTGTTTCTTTGTATACCTAAGCAAGGCTCTAGTACTGAAAGAATAAAAAGAATGGTAATTTCTGTTCACTGATGGATATGAAAGTGTTGTTAAAACGAGTGGTTTCTACTGGCAGACATAATGGAACTTATACAGAAGTGAGAGGAACAGGTAAACCTACTTTGGGTCTGCATACATACTTTATAGCTGGGTTTTTCCCATTATCTTGGTATCCTGAGGGAGGCGTGATTTCAAGGTTTTGGTTTAGGTTTGGTTCTGGTTTTACTGTTTAACTAGTCTGTTTCCAAAAGGACTTTCCTTAAAAATTGACAAGCAGTTACCTGTCAGTACTTGGGGAGCTGGAAGAAACGTGGCCTGGAAGCAGGGACATTGCAAAGCTTCCATGTCCACTGGGATGTTGTGGTGATGTTTCAGCTTCTGAAACTACTGGAAGTAGCATTCATCATTTTAGTCATTTGTCTGGTGTCAGTGCTGAAGTAGCTGCGGTCTATTTATAATCTTATATCATCTTTTGAAGACCACAGATTAGAGAGGTAGAAACTAAACTTAATAGGGCCAAGTATCTAGGGTGCTGTGAACAGGGGAAGCGATTACTTCTCCTCCAAATTATTTAAATATGTTTCTTCTGATGTATGTCTTCAGGTGTTACAACTTAGCAAGCCAATTCTATTTTGAATGCAAACTTGTGTTGAAGACTGATTGAAAAATCTGTTTTAAAAAAAAAAAAACAACAACAAAAAAAGGCATTTGAATCTTGACCTTTTTGTGATAAGTTCCAGAGGAGTAAATAAATGGAAGTACTATTTTAGCAGGTGATTGAAGATACAAGATGCCACATATGGATCTTAGATTGCACCAGCAGAAGGTAGATTTGCTTTGGGTAAAATTAGAATGCTAGGACGGAGGCAGTAAAGCCTGAGCCTCATCATTTGTCAGGCTGATTGGGCATCAATCAGTGGGAATCTAGAAGAACCAAAACATGGAGTCAAGATGTCCCTCATTTTTAAAATTTGGAGCAGAGTCCAAACCTCATGTTTGTTTCTGTAACTAGCTGGACAAAGAGCCTATCTTTCAACACCCTAAACAATGGCTGAAATCCAACCTGATGTATTGAATGTCTGTTGAACATCTGAGATGTTCTTGTTAGAACACAGCAATGATATGTGGTAACTTAATTACAAGCCTGCAGTTGAACATTGTTATCTGTTTTATCTACTCCATACCTGCACCTATGACGCACAGAGTGCCAGTGTACTTACTACTTGACAAAACTTCGGCACTTCTTATTTGCTATCAAGGTGGCTGGACTTTTGCATTTCTACTGCACCTTCGAAAAGAAACTCAAAGCTGTTGAGCTCCTAACCAGTGTGATAGGTGAGTATTAACCTTAACTGCAGATGAGCAAACTGAGATTATAGGGAGAATTTTCTTCTTTATTGTTCAGAGTTGGTTGGTTTTGTGGGTTTTTTTAATATAGGAAAGTTGGGGTAGGACAGATTTATGGAGCCTTGTGGGCAGATTCTTTTTGGAGTAGTCAGGAGCAAGCTCTGTTCGAAATGCTTTGTTGAGCAGAACTGAATCCAGACAGCTTCTTTCATCTGTTTACTGGTTTGTTCCCTGAAGAAGAGGTACTATTGCTGAGAATAGACAGATTTGTACAGGAAAAAAAAGCAGTGGGAAGGGAATATGGAACACTCTCGTACTAATTTCCTCCTTTTGCTTCTACTGAAAAAAATCAGGTGTTCACAAAGCAGGAAGCAGCGATTTCGCCAGTGTGATCAGTTTCCCTACCCAATGTGAGACTATTGTGCAATGCACACTTACAATGTGCTACCCTGGTTCTGTGAATTGTGTGGAGCGACTTGTGTGAATATTGTATGTTTTTCATGTCAGAAAATACAGCTTTTGTGTGTTCTAACCGCTTTTATCATGGTCCATCAATGCGTTCAGTAACATTGTCCATCTTTCTTTAGAATTGTTCGGTCCATCTTTCCAAGTGGTTTGAAGGTGCCACCAATTAGTAATTGTGTGCTACGAGGTGTTAGCAGGGTATGTCCCATGATGGCAATATGCCTCGTGACTGAATTGTGTTGTGCTTCTGTTTCCAAAAGCTCCAGTACTTTGTAGGAGCTACCATCAGTTGCTATATTTAGACAGAAAATCCAGCTTATCTTGGCCGCGTAGTTGCTGACACACTGTTGGCAACAGAAATCAGAACAGGCTGACCTTGTTGGTTTTTTTAAAAAGGATTAGTAACAGACTCCTTTCTGAACAAAGCCTGACTTCTTTTGCTTAACCACTCCGTTTGATCTTATAAGAAAGTGACCTCACAGGATTCACTTAAAAGCCTCAGGGATGTGGAAGAATCAAAATCATTCTCCTGAAACATTTGTCAAGATGCCAAGCAAAAGATGGAGGGGGGGGGAGGAAACGTGCATGTATGTACATGTACACACATTCTCTATTAATAGTCAGTTTGGATGCTTACAAGTTAAAAGAGGATTTTCAATTTAATGGCTACTTCTTCCATATGTGCACACTCCAAGAGCTAGGAAATATTGATTGATATTTTTATGATTTCCTAGAAGGATACCGTGTCTTAAGAAGTTTGATTAGGTGATTTTATCATGGAGGACTTACTGTGCTAAACCTTGTTTAGTGTTCCCTGGCACAAACATCAAAAATGCTGAGAATTGTACTGTGTGTGTTGCTTAAAGATTTTCTAAGCTTTACTTCAGATGCAATACCTTGCCTTGTTTTGCAACTCTTCTTTGTGTTTAATGAAACAATACAAACATAATGATCTAGGGTGCGGAATATCTTTTTGTGTTGTAAAGCTTTTTTTCTTTTTCCATGCTTTGAACAAATGACAGCAATTAAATTAGTATTGCACATTTTGGAACATTGTTTAAAACTTGGGTGAAACTTGGATTCTTTCACATTTACAAGTGGCATATTGCAATATATTTATAATTGCTGGGCTTGAAGAAAGCTTGTGTCCATATTCATCACATTATTCCTCCTCACATGTAAGCGCTGTGCTTGTAATTCCATTAACAAAGAAACAGCTTGACTGGTGCAGAGTAAAGTGCAAGTCTGAAGCTTCATTTGCATAGGAATTTTAACCCTCAATGTTTAGCTTTTGCCTCAGTTTCGCATGGCAAGGCAAAAACAAAGTCTTAAATTGGCGCTTTATCTCAATCTTGCAACAAAACTTTGATTCTTCATTGCAACAGTTCATCACTGTCATTCTTGATGTGTATATTTAAACCATGGGGCTATTTCCCTCCTTATTTCCTGGGATTCAGAATTGACAGCTGTATGTCAAATTTCATTCAAAGTTATTATGAGTTTCAGATATACCTATTAGCACCTGCTTTTTCCCTAAAAAGCCCCTTTTTAAACACTTGGTGTTTTGACTTTGTGTTTTTCCTTGTGTCGTAGGTCTTTAAACACTCTGCACCAGTTTTGCTGTCCAGCTCCATTGTACCATACCCAGCTAGCTGTCCCTGCCACACACTCAGAGTACAGGTAAGAGTAGATATGGTCCACCCACTTTTTATTTTTGAAGAGAGATCTAATGTTATAATTTGACGTTAGAAAAGGAATAGTAGTTTAAGTTCTAAAAGAAAAAAAAAATAGAGAATTAGAAAAATGTATCAAACATTTTTAACATCTCATAGGGTAGTTCTCATTCACTTCTCTCAGGCACTCTGGAATTATACATTAAAATGAGTTTCATGTGCTTTAAGAGGCACATCCCCCTAGACTCTCTGAAAGGTAGGAAGAAGCTAGTTGTGAGTTTAGTTCTCCCATACAAACATACTGAAAAGTTTATATAATTTATGTAGGGTAGTGATGTCATTCTGAGCAACGCTTTTTAAACCCCTATTTCGTGACAGTATGTGAGGTAAGCCAGGTATTACGGCCCACTGAAGGTTAAAGACATGGACCTGCAAAAGTCTCAGCACTGCCTTTTGATTTGAATGGAAGCAAGGGGTTTTTAAACAGTTGCAGGACCTTGATGCCAAGCAGAAACTGCCCTAAATATATTTTAAAAATCCTGTTTTCTAGCTAATAATGTTTCATTTAACATAGATGTCTTTACTATGTGTTTTCCAAGTTTTCTTTGACCAAACACAGAGAGCAGTAGTTATGCATTTTAGTACAATTCATTCTCAGTGCTAGTGTTTAAGTCATAGAAGCATCAAAGGACAGCTAATCTAAGTAATTAGAAATGTGAAAACCATGAAGAGATTGTGCATGTCATGAAAAAACTGTCTTTAATTTTTAGTTTTACTATTAGTGATTAACTTAGCGATATTGCCAGCTCATGAATAGTATTAATATCAAAATATTGGAAGTCTGGTGCTGAAAAATCAAATCACTTTGCACTGGTAATAAGGAAAGACAAAAACAAACAATGAATCCTAAATCTGTAAATGCATAAACATATTTCTGGTTTGAATGTTTCATGTCTTAGTTATCTCTAACCATGCATGTTTGGATTCATCCTTTTGTTTCACATTGCAGCATTTGTTTGTATGTTTGGTTTTTTCTCCCATCAGAGCTCTTAGTTTTATTTGGTGGTAGTGAATCCATAGTTGAGTTGTAACACAACTTAGTATACCTTCGGTGAGGAGCAGCACCCGAACACTGTTGGATTCTCCACTTGCTTTTTCATGAAGCCTTTGGTTTTCCTTTGTCCTTATTTTATAATGCTTTATTATTAGAGATCGTCCTATAGTGGTGTTGATGGGAAAACCAGTTGTTTCTTGAATGATTGAGTGTTTTACTCCATGTAGGTTATTATTTTTATCGGTAGTATTGCTTCTGGAATTAAAACTTAGAGCAGCATAGCCTTGTGGTTAAAAAATCCTAAATTTCTCTGGCTGCTTTTGTCTTTCTGTCTTTGTGCAGTAAAAAAATAACAGCCCTAAATGTGGCTGGGTCTGTAAAGCATAGACAACTTCTAGAGTGCTAATGCATAAAACGACATGCAGATTTGGATAATCCCACACACACCCCACAAGACCTTCAGCTGTTGTTTAAGGATTGGGGGGTGTGAAGGAACTCATCATCGACTTTGTTTGCTGTCGAGGAAGTTTAGGTCTCAAACTCTCCCACTGTGTGTACATATGTAGCCGTAACTCAGCTGGAACTGGTGGAGATACAGGAACTTCCAACAATCCATGTTATTTTAGCGCTGCCCATACCTAACAGTAACGGAGCAATCGGTGGGTCAGTCACCGGCCGCCAGGCAACTTGACTGCTCTCCGTCTCCCTCAGCCCCTCGCCTGGGCGGCCGGCCCTGGTCTGCCACCAGCACGGGGTCTGCGCTGGCCTCCGGGTTTATCCTGCGTTAGATACGGGAGGTCAGGGATTAAGACGTGGCCTGGTTCTCCCCTCGCCTCTTCCCCCAGCCCAACGCACCCATGACCGGGGTGTAAGATGAGTTTGGTGGGAGATGTTAATGAGCCGGCGGCGTGCCTGTGGCGGCGGTGGCCAGCGCCTGTGGGGCGGCGTGAGCCGGAGCGGGCAGCAGGCTGACCGAGGCCGTTCCTCCCTCCCGTCACCACCCGTGAAACCTCCACTGCCGCGTCTGGCTTTCTGAAAGGCATCGGGACACTGGGGCAAGCCCAGCGAAGGGCCACCAAGGTGCCCAGGGGCCAGAGCGCAGGGCAGGTGAGGAGAGGCTGAGACAACAGGGGCTGTTCACCCTGAGGACAGAAGGCTGGGGCTGGGGCTGGCTTCAGCTCCTTAACGGGAGAGTGTGGAAAAGGTGCAGCCAGCCTCTTCTAGGAGAGGGCAGTTTTCCACATGTCAGGAATCTGCTTGGTTTACCCAGAGTTAAATTTCTGAAGCTGTTGTATCCAAACTGATAGTTGCAACTTGACATCACTACAGCTGTAATCTCTTAGCCAAGCACAAATGATGCACCTGTTTTTGCAAGGGACCTGCATGTGGGGATCCTACTGCTGTGGGTGAAAATCAGCTACCAGAACACTAACAGGACTGGGCTTTAAATTTCCACATACGTTTAATAGCACTACATTTAGCTTTTAGTCTTATCATTTATCAAGTTATAAATAGAAATCATTAGAAACAAAACTAACAAATGGATGCTTCAGTCTAACTTTGGTTTTGAGGCTTTATTTAGAAAATACGCAGAGGGATTAATTTTGCAGCCCAGAATTAAAAATTAAATTTGCTCTGAAAGAAGCAATTAATGAATGCACTACAGTGAGATCTGGAGCATCTCTGATTTGCTGTTAGCTAATTGCTGGATGTTTTATTCACTCCAGCAGTTTTATTTCTAGTCAAGACGATTTTTGGCATCTGTTTTGAATTGTTAATAGGGAAATAATGCATTTTTAATAACTGCAGCTATTGCAGTAATCCCTTGCTTGCTCATTTTACAATGTTCAAAATAGACAGAAAGAATACAATTTATCTTGCATTCTCCTATTGTAAGAAGTTGTCTTAGGCAGCCTAAGCATATAATGTACTTCCAGCTAGTTATTTGTCTGTGTATGTTCCAGTTAGCCTATATGCCTCCTGTGTTTGCTCTTTTTGAGCCTTAAAAACAACGTACTCTAGGTCAAAGCTGCAAATTCCATGAGGTGCTCTGTGCTTGTGAGTGACCGTTTCAATCCAGGTTTTATGCCTGGTGTGAAGGACAGTCAAGGAGATGGTGGCACACCCTGGAGAGGCTTCCAGAAGGGCCTGGGTCTCGCAGCTGCAGTTGCTGAGCCTCTTGCTCCTCTGGCCTGCGTTACCTCAGTGGCCTCGCAGCTAGAGTAGGTGCAAAGCAAAGCCCAGAGATGTAATGGCATTCAGAGAAGGTAAATGCAATCACCTGTTTCTTGTTTGAGGAACAGTCTGTTCCCAGCATTTTCTAAACACATCTTTCTAAACAGACTTCGGTTAGTACTTCAGCCTATCCGTGTAGCTGCTACATACCTGATACTAACAGCGTAACACGCTTGTGCACCTGACAGTTGTCGACTTGGAGTACATCACTTAAACCTTCAAGTTACTCATCTTTTTACACCATTCCCAAACGTGCAGCGTTCATTTACAGTCTGAGGATAGTTCACCAGTGCACCCCTGGAGAAGGCTCTGCTGAAACTGGGGGGGGTGGGTTGGTTTGGTTTGGTTTCTAATGCCTCGTAGCCCTAACGCTGCTGTAGCTGTCAGCTCTTCAGGCGTTTGTGTGGTGAGTGCTGCGGCAGGAGCGGCTGTAGGAATGGTTCCACGCAGGAAGACACAATGTAGAAGACTGCCCATGCTTGGGAATGTAAAATCTTATGCATATCTGTAGTCTTTGTATGGATATGTAATAGACTGATACATGCAACTACAACTGTGGACAGATTTGCTTACCACTAGTATCTAAGCATCTTTTCATCTGATGTGTTTATTCATAACTATGATTTCCTTGTTCTGATTTGCATGAAATGTTGCCTGTCACTCATTCCTTTCTCCATCCACTTTACCTTCCATCCTTCTAATATCAAAATAGATGCCCTTACGTCCAAAGACCATTTTCAAAATTGTGAAGCTAGAGATTTTTCTTTTCTTTGTTTTTTCCCCAGTGATACCTGTGAAAACAAAAAGATAATGCAAAGGATGTTATAATACCAAAGAAATCCCATCATTTTCTTGCAGTCTCTACCTGCTTAATGTTTAATCAGCACCTCTGGGAGGTAAAAAACATTATTCTGAAAATAATGTACTTATGTGAAATTTTAATGTGGAATCTTTGTTTCACCAGGTAATGTTGGCTTACATGCAACAAACCACTGTGTGGAAGATGATAGAAGGATTGGTTGTGCTATTTCTTTTTGTCTGAGCCACTGGTAGGCATTGTAGCTATTTTGTTACCATAACTGGTTAACACAGAAGCTTAACATAAAATGATATCTAGCTCACAGATGCTTCTATATTGTATTTGAGTGGTTTGGTTTTTCATACTTTTTTCAAGAGCACGGTGGGAATTCTTGCACATCAGTTACAGTCAGGGAAAATTGGGAACTTTTTGCTTAGATTCCTGAAAGTGAAAAATATCTGTTTACAGATAAATTTGGATCTTTGCAGCTCTGGTTTACGTTTTCTCACTGATGAGCACTATACTGTTTCCCAGGCTTAGACACATAGCAGGTATTTCACATGTCCTTCATACAAGCATCTGTAAAGACATCCCACGCTACGCAGCAGACACCTCAGTCCTCTGGTAGTTTCCCAGTCAGTGTTTAGTCACAGGTGAAACTGTAGCTGCAGGAGTTGTACTTCAGAATCCTTTGTACTATTGATATGACTATTTTTTGAAGTTTTCTACCAAAAAAAAATGTTGAATAGGAGTCTTATTTCTAGCTGAACAGCAATTGCCTAGCTATGTAACTTGCCACATTTAAGCACTGTAGCCTCTCTTTGTAATATGCAGAGATTTAAAAGCCGGACAATGTTTTTTCAAATGGAGCAAAGAAGTGAAAGCAACACAGCTCAGACCAGCCAGCGTATGGTGACAAAGATGCAATATGCAGATAACCAAAGCAAACCAGATCCAAACTCGGACCAAGTTGTGTACTCTCTGCTAAGTCAGTGTGAGGTTCAGATGATTATATAAGGCATCTGTGTTCAAACCCTATGGCAAAGGAAAGCTGGCATAATTATAGTAATACTTGTAATTTTCCACTTGATGCCTACGTGATCTAGCGATGTAAAAATGGTGAATTGTGTTCCTACACAGCAAGCTGTTTGAAAACAATCAGGACTTGGCAGAATATCATGAAATTTACTATTTGGTTTTGGATTTTCTTGTTTTTCTTCCTTCATTGTGTTCCTTTCCATCCTCCTCCTTTAGCTTGTTATTTAGTTTAAAGGAAATGACCACTCGTGGTTGTGTTACTGGTAAAGAAGTGACCTCGTGCAAGCTTCCTGCTAAGCCGGCATCCCTTCCTCCACCTGCCATAAAGCACATTATAGCATTACAGATGTAGGTATTCCAAACTGCTTCTTTAATAGCCTTTGTGCCTTCTGGTTTGTAGCACCATTCATGATGCTGGCAACTCTGCATGGGAACAGAGTTCTTCCTTCTACTTTACAAGAAGGGGGTGGGTGGGGGGTGGGGGGTGTGAAGTGCGGATCTGTTAATCGTCAATATTTCTGTATGTCGATCACCAGCAGAAGGGGAAATGAACCCGTTCTGCATTTTCAGTGGAATATGGGCAGTGAAAATACCTGTGGAAAGTTTCTTTTAAACATGTTAAAAATAAAGGAGCCATAGCCATAGTAGGCTGGCTATGTATATGACTACTTAATGTAATATTTTTAGGGGAGAAACAGAAATTGCCCTTTCAAAATGGCTTTTGCCTCAGAGTTTGAGTCAAAGTGTTGGCTTAGGCTCATTTAGTTGGTCTTCACAGTGTTGAAAGCCCTGTCTCTGAGATTGAAATGGGTTAATTGGGTGGTTCTTGCAAACAAGTTACACTATTTGTGGATTTAAAAACAACCCCAAAAAAATCTCAAGCTTGATTTTCCTAATGCTGTTCCCTATGATTCTGTTCCTCTGTCTTTTTTTCTTTCTTGCCCCCCTCTTCTGTCTTCCTTGGCAGGGAAGATAATGTTCTGCACCAGTTCTGCTGTCCACCTTCGGGGTCTAGTAGTCCATCTTCAAGATAACAGAGAAGCTCGGGGTCGCTAAGTGTGCAGTCAGTGCTACATCTGTATAATCCATCTCTCCTCTCTTACTGGTGTGTATGGGACTGACATTTGCATGGATGCCATAGGATTCTGACTCATGTCAAGTGTGAGTTATTCAGAATGGCACAGCCGTAAATTTTTGCCATCAATGCTTGGTAATCTTCTCTCTGTGCTTTTCTACAGCTCTCTTCCTCGTGTCCAGTATTTAAAACACAAGCAAACTGTAAACAAATACGTAAAATGCACAGTTTATTTTGAACTAAAATAAACAGTACCATAAATCTTTAAGCGTACTGTGAGTTTTGTTGTGGTATGTACATGGTCATGTGATACGCTTCTCCCCCAGATGTTGAGAACATGGGGTGGGAGGGAGCTCTTTCATGGAATCTGTATTGTGCTGGGTTTACTGCAAACAGTCCTAGAAGTTTGTTTCAAGGTCGGCCAAATGCCAACATGGCATTTTATGAATGTTGCTATATAGAGATTAACCATTGTTTCTTTGCTTTTTGATTATTCTAAGGATCCAGCACATTTATGTTCTTACAGCAGATGCTCTAGCTAGGAGTGATTACATTTCTAAGCTTCTTTGAGGTCTGTCTTCTAATTTTGTTTGCCTGTGTTTGTGAAAGTCTTGTGTCAAGCATTAGCAAAAGTGCAAGATGATTACTCGTGTACTTCTGTTACCTAATTGATGAAAATGTTTTTCTCTAAGCTGTGAACAAGATCATCAACAAAGGAATGAACTTGTAATTGAATGGCCCTGTAACTACAGCCAGAGAAACGTGAATGTGTCCATGGGTGTCTAAGAATAGAGTCCAAGTTACTGTTGCCCACAAGGCACTTTGTTGATTACATCTTTCCAGACACATGTTGTGGCTCAAAAATAACTGGAGGATTTCTACTGGTTGGATCTTCCAAACTTAAACAGCCCAAGCAGATATACCAGGAAACAGAATTTCTACGAAGTGGCTGTTACTAGCCTGAAGCTCACAAGAAGGAGAAACTGATTGGGGTTGGGGGAAGGCTCTTAAGTCTGTTGTCGCTATTGTGAGTTAAAATACTACTCCAAACCATCTGGAGCTCCTGTAAAGGCAGGGATGGCTGGGTACAGGGTGAAAAGCTGTTATTTATTCGTCATTATATGTGGCTTTGAGGATGGGATAAAAGGACAATCATCAGGATCAAGGAGGGAAGAACTGCAAAGGTAGCATGAGGCTCATTCTCATCCTATATAATGTGCTTTTTTATGACCCTGAAGAAATCCACATAAAAGACAGAATACAGGTCATTTGCTTTTCAGTTACATTTGATCTACTGTTTCTATCCTTCCTGTTAAATGTTTCCTTGTGCTTGCCTTAGGCATGACTGTGAAGTGTCCAAGGCATAAGGAAGAATATGCTTGCAGAAGGCTGATCTGCCTTCATGATTTTGCAAGTTTGTCTACATTCCGTATTTTGACAGCAGACTGTCGGCAATACATAGCTGCTTCTGTTACTTGGTATTGAATGCTTCTTAGTTTCATGTGTGTGTCAATGACTTAGCATTACAATATAGATGAAGCACTTTCATTCCCACTCTAAAATTTGAAAATTACATATGCAAAAACTGCATAGTAGGTTATTGCAGTTTATTATATCCCTGAAAGTGCTCTGATGTTTACTGGGCAGGGTAAAACACTGAAATGTTTGAATGTTGCTTTCAATTTTGGTCTTCTACTGCTATAATTAAGAGTTTCTCAGAGTTGCTTCCCAAAGATAGAAACAGTAAGAATTTCTGATATTTTGACTTGCTTGCATCTCCCTCCCAAATGTAAACAGTAATTAACTCTCTTTACTCAGTGACTGAACTGAAGCACTGTAATTAACCTCTTCCATAGGATAGGATTTGTCCAATCTTTCAATGAGTATCTTTTATATAATGGTGTAGAGGAAAACAAAGAAGAAAGACTACTATTTAAACATGAAAATTAAAACCAGCAACTATAGGTGCCAGCCCTTTTGCCTTGAAGAGACAGCAGTTGATTATCCTGAATGTGGTTTGTAGCTAATGATGTGTCTCAGGAGAAAATGAAGTCAAAGACTGATCAGTGTTATTAGCTGTAACGGGGACACTATCATTGGTTGTTTTCTATCCGGTAGTTTTCCAATTAAGGGAAAATAGCATCATTATAAGTTGCTGGCACAATTTGAGTTGGTATCCATAGTATCATGGCATTTACTCTTTGTGGAGCAAGTAGAGAAGCTGACCTTCTCTGATGCAGTGAAAGTCAGAAATGCAGAAGTAAATAAACATCTTCCTATTTAAATAAATCATGGCTGGCTAAATAAAACATGCTGTGAATCTCAGGATTTAGCAGTAGAGCCTAGTAGGGGTTCTTTTTTAGTTAACTGGAGTTTGAAAGTAGATGACCTAAATGCTGCTCGTTATTATAAAACTGAGGAAGTTAACAGTAGAAAAATGCCCTTCTCCTGATTCCTAGATGATTTTTGCACTGTTTCTGTGAAGACTAAAGACTGTCTTATTGTGCATTCTACTATAGAAGGTGAAGTAGAGGTGGAATTTTTCGTGTTTTTGTAGACCAAGTCTCTTCATTCAGGACTGAAGAAAAGCTGCTGCTCTGGGGGAACTGAGTTGGGGAATTTCTCCTTTGGCACCTTTAGGCCCTTGCACCTATTAGGATCAGGCTATTTTGTTTTTCTTCTGCAATAGTTCTCCTTCGCAAGCATATTCAGCTCTTAAATTGTTCTGGGTGGTTTTGCCTAAAATAGGTGGGTGAGACTTCAGTTTTGCAGAGCAGCTACTGGCTTGCTGTTACTTTCTGCACACGTATTATTTTCTCGCTGTAACTGATGGTGGGAAAGCCATTCAGACAGCTCAGAGCGGCGCGCAGACACTTCGTGCTTGCATGGTGTGGGGTTTTGTGCACCGCTAGGTGGAGCAAAAAAACCCCAGTTCAACTGTGATAAATTAGGGACTCGTCTCCCAAAGCAGACTTTAAAAACCCTCTAGCTGAAGCAAAATATTGTATAATGCAAGGAGAAGAAATAATTCCCTGAAAAATGTAGTAGGGTGTAGATCTTAAGCACGACTGAAATCAAGCCTTTAAAATTTTCCTTTGGCCATTCCCGCAGCTACGAAATGGAATATGGATTGCCCCAATTTCAAGCAACTCAGGATTCCTAATGAATTTGAATTGCGTGTGTAGTTTACGGCCAAGGAAGCTCCTTACTCGGGAGGTGCCTAGGGATGGCAGAGTGCAGTCTGCTGGTCAGAACGAAACAGCACTGAGGTAATGTTTCAGGTGGCTCACAGAGGTCATTGTCCGAGCGGTTGGGACGCGGCTGCTCAGGGTGCTGCTCGTCCTGCAGAGGCTTGGTGTGCTGCGGGCCCTCGGGCCGGCGGCGCTGGCGTTGCCCCGGCGGGCTGGTCATTTGCCAAAGTGACCCTTTCGAAACGCGGCACTGAGTCCTCTTCCCCTCAAATACTGAAACGGAGCAGGAAGGTCCCAGCAAATGTAACCCCCTGAAATACCCACCCGAGCACCTGTGGAAGTCCTTCCTGGCTTGAGTTGTTGCCAGGATGGCGAGCGGCGCTGGAGTTTCGGGCTGTTTCACACTTCCCGAGGCGGTGGCTAGAGGGAGCGCCAATGCAGGCCAACGTCTCCAAGCCTGCTCAGTCAGTTCATCCTTAAAATCCAGCCGATTTATCCCGGGAGGCTGGCGGTGAAAGCAAAGGACGAGACCATCTATATTTGCTTTTGCTCGCATGCTGTTAACGCTGGAGCTGTAGGAGTGTTTGATCACGTGAAATGCCGAAGTGGATACCGACGTCGGCGTGCCCTGCAGTCAGTGCTGTTTATGTATTTTATAATTATTATCATCAATACATCGTTTGCTTGTGTAGTTTGGTCTGCCTCTACCTTTCTCAAGTTCTAACGCAGAACGTTTTCCAGGGCAGGTGCACGTGTTTAACAATATATGAACAGCCGTATGGGGCATTGTGCATCCTACTGTCAGCTGTCTGATGGTTATGTCGAAAGCAGTATGAGAGCAAGGGGAATATACAGCGATTCTTCTCCTAGGCTCCAGCAGATTTTGGCAGGAGACTAATCCATAGGTGATATCTAGTGGACTTTCAATCAAGCATGAACTGATCTCAAAACTGCTAGATAGATGTTCCTGCTGTCAAAGCAGCAGAAATTTTTGTTTTACTGTTCTGCCTCAACTGAATTAATTATAATAATTCAGTTATGGGTACCAGACCTGTATTTACAGGGCATTTGGCTTTATAAACCTTTTCTCTCACGTGCGGGTCCGTGTCACATTTTCTTCTAACTTCACAAAACGTGCACAGCAGTTGCTCAGTCCTGGGTGGGGAGTCTGTGAGCGAGCACAGCTGTGCTGAAAGTTTGACTCATCTGCAACAGTAATAGCTTAATGTGACTCAGCTGAACAGAAGCTTGACTTTTATTCCACCCACCCCCCCGCTTTGCTGCTTGAAGGACACGCTGCCCTCCTGTGTGAAGGGAGGCCCTGGTGCCCGCTTACCTGGCCGTGCCGGGCAGTGAGCTCGGTGCCTGCCGGGGCTGGTTCCTGGCTGTGACCGGGGGACGGCCGGTTCTGATGAGCTGGCAAAAATGGGTAGAGAAAGAGGAGGCAGAACTTCATCGAGTCAGTCCACAAGGAGAAACAACATCTGATGACCTCAGTGAGAGTTTTTCCTGGCTACATCTGGAGCAAATGCACCTCCTGCTCCCTGCTGCTAGTTGCCTTTTCATGACTCAGTCCGGCTGCCGTTCAGTTGCCGCCCTGTAACACAGAGATGTTCCTTTGCTGACCCTTAAGAGACTGTGGGGACCTTCCTAGGGGTGGGAGGGACTCGCTAAGAGGGAGTTAGTTCTGTTTTTCACAACAGAATGCTGCAGGCTCAGGAGGAAGGAGTAGCTATACAGCTAATATATTTTGGTCTGCATACTTAGTGTATGGCAAACATTTGGGTCCTCGTTAAAGACAGCTTCTAGTAAATAAAGATGCTAATAAGGGTGGGAGTTTTCAAAGATCCTGATTAGTATGGCTTCCTTCTTCATGCTCAACTACTGTCTTTATCGGCAATTACAGTTTTACCGTGGTCATTTCTGTCAAATATGAGTGTTGCTGTTTTCCCTTTAAAGCTGGGGATGAGATTTTCAAAAATTTGAAAATAATTAGCTGTTTATTATTATTATTAACTGTTTAGTTATTATTGTTAACTAAACAAGCTGGGAAGCTGAAATTTCAAATAACCAAAGACCGTTTCTTCCTACAGTTATGTTTACTTGCCATATTAAAGTGAAAGTTTGTACACGATATTGTTCAGGAAAAATATGTCCCTTTCTAATTTCTAGTGTTTCAAGCAAGTGCTTTTGTTTCTATACCCATTAGAGTTGTTTGTTTTTCTTTTTTTGATGTTATTTGTATGGTCTTTGGCCTTTTGTGATTTTTGGCTGATATGTTAGAGAACAAATGCATAAAATCAACCCAATTTATGACCCGTTAATATAAGCATTTTTTCCTAAAGAAATTGTGTCACATTTCATTCACCTCTGAATTTTTTTCCTAGCCAATCACTGGAGCATTGCACACCTGAAAATGAGATAGTATTGAAATCTGTCTTGCTCTCTTCCTCAATTAAATTCATCTTTACGGAGAATTCAATTAGTTGTAATTGATATTTTATGACAAGATTTTGCCAGAGGCTGGTGTAGTACAGATAATTAATCTTGATCAGGAAATGTTACTTAAATAATTTTATTTCCTAATCCTACAACCAGTATTATTAATCGGGTGACATGTATTCTGACACTAGAAAGAATGGGCAGCTAGCCCACTGCTCCATCTCTTAGATGTAGCAGATGTTTCTGACAAACAAGTTTGTTTGCTCGTTGGTCACGAGGTGTCTGATTAAAGCAATTTTGCTCAGCTTTGTTCTTTGTTAGTGAGTGAGCTCTCAGCTGTGCCCACTGCTATCAGCTGGCCGTGGAAGCCACGAGATTGCTGGTGGTGCCTCTAGGATTCAGCATGAAATTGAGGTGCTCTCCACATGTGTTTCACTCTTCAGAAGCAGCTAAAGATGTGTTATCTGCTTTATGCTCAGACTTTACTATTGAAGGCTCTTTTTTTTTTTCTTTCTTTCTGATTTTTGGGGAGCTCAATGAAAATGTATGTAGTGCTGCCAGTACATACTGAATTCTAAGAAAGACATGAACAGTAGTAGTTCTTCCCACAGACTGTTTGGTTAGATTACATCAGTGCTTCAAGGCAAGAAAATAGCCAGTGCATTTTAAAACAAAACTGAAAACAACTGAGTAATAGGCATTGTCAACTCATTTAACATTTTTCATCAAAGACTTAAGGATGATCAAAGAGCCAACAAGGGAGGCAAAGGTTTAGGTGTGTAAGTGGAGCAGCAGGAAGCCTGTCACCTTATTACAGATGAGGCTTAACGAATCCTGAGCTTTGCTTTCATGTTTCATTAGGCACTTGTCTCAGCCACAAAACTAGTCCAGCTTGAGAAGGGCCACAGTTTGCCATGAACAGGAAAATTTGGGAAGCAGTTTTTATTAGTCTCCGTGTAGGATGCTTTATCTGTCAAAACTTGGAGTGGCAGAATGTGTGGCTGTGGAGGCTAGAAAGGAAGATGAAGTAGTGCCTGCTCTAGCCAGATGTGCAAGTTTTTGCCAGTTGTTTGTTTCATCTAATTCTCTGCTACTGAAATGTTAAATGGTATAATAGTCTTTGGGCAATAAGTATGAAATTGAAGAATGGGGAAGATTCATTTAAAGCTTACTCTCTTTAGGTACTTTGACATTTTCCTTCCATATTCTTTGTGTTTTGAGGGCGTTTCCAAAACAATTTCAGTGTTGTGTGTGTATACATACATATATACACACACATGTATAGCAGTTTCCCAAGTATGGCTGCTCTCTGAATGTGTGTACAGCTGCACCCAGATGGCAGGCAGAACCTTAGGTCCTCCCAGGCGCATCTGGGACTGCAGAGTCTGATTTCTTGGTTTACACTGAAACTGTACTAGTTCCCGCGGGTGAAAAGGCACCCTGAACTGTTCTACTGAAAATACTCTTTGGAACTTAGAATGAATACGGCAGCCCCTTGTGAACTCTGAAGTTATGTAAAGCTTGTAGTCATCTTGTTGTGGTTTCAGCTGGCTCCTTTTATTCTGAAAAGTTAGAATTGTTATTATGGTAAATTCAATTTTTATATATATATAGTGTATAAATGCATGTGTACATATATACACACACATATATATTTATATACATATTGTAAATCTGCTATTTATACACTCTGGTATTTGCATAACTCCCTAATACTGGGGTTTTTACACGTTGGACAAGAGCCACTACGAAGTGGACCTGTGCAGAACCCCTGACCTGTGGTCCTGCACTGCCCTTGGTGGAACCCAGCGCTGGTGCCGAGGAGTCTGTAGCCTGCGGGATCGGTCTGGTACTGCCAGGGAAGTGTCTGTCTCAACTTCAGGCATGTTTGAAAGTTAATGTGCCTCTGTACATTGGCTCAGCACGCTTGATAAATGTGCACAGCCACTTAGCTGAAAAATCGTGTTTCCTTTCTATTGATTATGTTGCTCTGTGGCTTCCCCACCCTGTGTCCAGCACGCACACTACTAACCCCACTTTTTGTTGTTTTGCCACAGACATGCTGACGTAGCTCCAGTTGTGCTTGTTTTCAGATTCTGTGGTAGTTTGCTGGTCGCATGTTATTTAACTTAGATTTGTAAGCCTTTTCTTCCGGAAAACAATGATGCTTTTAAAAAACTCTAACCCCATTTTCGATTCAGTAGGTCTGTAGCCTACAGGAGTAGCATTACTAAAACATTTGCTGTGCGTGTATAGTGATAAAAAGTTGTTTTCCGTATTTAAAAGCATTGTAACCACTGACTGATACAGTACAGTACAGTTTAAATTATTGATTCTGATTATGTGAATATCTCTGTCAATTTTCTTTTTCAGAAATTATGAAATTCATAGAACAGATGCAGCTTTACTGAGTAATAGGGAAACAGCGCATTGATCGGAGGTCTTCAAATCCACTTAACAGTTTGTGTAATTCTGTTACATTTCCTGGGAAACAAAAGGGTCATGCACATCGATCTATAGTATCTTGTAATCTGCTGCTGCTTGTTAAATGCTCGGTAATCAGAGAAAAATATCGCTGGCATGCAGAGAAATAATCATAGATTGCAAGTGAATGCATTGAAATAGATTGCATCATATGAATTCCTAAATTGTAATACTGATGTTTCTGGACAGCTACAGGATCGAATAACTTTGTTGTGGTACGTGATAAATGAGCTTCTGGCAGCATGGAGTGTGGCTCATGCTGCCTGCAGATCTGTGCAAGGGAATAAGGCTCCTCTTCAAGCCTTTTGTTTTTCTGTACATATGTAAGGTTTTGCAGTATGCGAACTACGGGGAGGTGCCGGCAGCATATGGTAATACATGCAAAATACTTAAGCTGCAAACTTCTTTCAGAGCACTCATTCTGAACTAGGGATTTAAAATCTGCTGATGTGAAGATGAGAAACAAACTGTTAAGTCTATAAACCAATATGAAAAGCAGGAGTAAAGTCTGTCACTGAACCACTGCTGTGGTGCAGCCGCGTACTGCTTTGTGCCAACAGATCTTTCAGGCTCTGAACTGTTTGCAAGCATAATGTTCTTAAGTATGCATGAATGAGATACACCCAACAGAAATAGTCTCCATTTTAAAGGATGAAGTTGTAAGTCTCTGCTCTTAGGGTATAATGTAATGGGGCCGATTTGGTGTGTTCCTTTTCGCATTCAACTTGATGTGGTTTATTTTACTTGGCTGCATCACTCTTGCACAGAGCTGCTGCTAGCTGTTTTAAGAGGACAGTAGTAACACTATAGCTTGGAAAAAGACATGTGATATTCAAACACATGTTTTAAATTACGCATGCATTTTAGGTTTACTCCACAGCCTCTGTTTGCTGTTACTTTTCAGTCAAGTGATCTCAAATGCCATGCAAGGATACTTATAGAATTTAGATCTTTGTGCTACCTGGGTGGATAAGGGTATGGGGACTTATGCAGAGAGTGCCCTTCTGTCTATACTGAAGCTTTTGTGCTTTTTCCCTGTAAGTTATAGGATTTTGCTTACGCTGTGGGTAAGCAGTCACACAGAAGATAGCAGTTAGCCTAACTGGGTTGCTCTAAGTGCTTAATTCACAGTGATCAAGAAACCTTACCCATAATGGTACAATCTTTTCAGATTTATGACTCTCATAAAGGTCACTTTCTTTGCAGATGATAAGCAGACAAAACCGGGGAAAGGTAGCTGCTTCTGACCAGTAGACAGAAGTGGGAACTTTTCATGGAGAGTAAGATTGTCCAGCCATACTGTTGAACAAGACATTTTCAAACACTTCAGTTCTCAGATTACATGAGTATGCTGGAGCTTTGCCTCACAGAAGATTAAACATAGATCTGGAAACTTTAATGTCTTCAAATTGAATTATATACAACACACTTTCTCTTCCTTCTTTGGAAAACCTCAGTTCCCATGTTGCATGTACGGATTGGTTTTGTTTTCATGGTTCTAAATTTGAGCTGCAAATAGTAGTGAAGCTTGTTAATAAACATCTGATCTTCACGTAGCTCTGGGAATAAGTGTCATTTAAATGATGGGCTTTACTTCTAACAAAGCCAAAACCACATCACTGCAATATTTTAATATGAAATCAGTTCCTCTGGCAAGATACCAACTTGAAAAACAATACTGATTAGATGTTCAGCAGATAATAAATTCTAAACCATTTGTTGTCATGAGTGATTCCTTGATAAGGTTGGTTTGGTTTGGTGTCTGTCCCATCCGTCCCCCCTGAGTTCAGGGCTGGGGGACTTGCAGCGCCTTTGGAAAACCCGGCGGAAGGCTGGGATGCCTAAATACAAGGCATACCTGACCGATGTGAATTCTGAAACTGTATCGTAAGACACAGTGATGAAGAGTCTTCAACGGCAGGGCGGTTAGCCTTTAGATGTTATTGCTGGAGTGAATCTAGCTGGTGGGAGTTCTTTAAAATTAATTTTTCAAATAATGTCTTTCACTGTACAATCTGTTACTGCAAAACTGAAATGAGAGCGTTTCTGGAAAAGGAAGCTTCTCCAAGTCCCCCCGCTGTTACTCTTGCAGATCGCTCTAGGAATGCAGGCCCCAACTTTGTAAGCACAAGAGTTTTATTTAATGTAATTCTGTTGCCTCTGTACAGAAATTCAGTTTTACTTTTGCACAGTCTTCTCAAAATTAATCAAGCAACTGAGCTTGCTAATCTTGCTATTTCCGCATGGCTTTTAGGTTCATGTTGGGATGGCTTTGTTTCCTAGATACTGCTTTTCTTATGGAGTTAAAATGTCTCTGAGATACTGTGATTGTATTTTCGTTTGGAAAGCATGCTATAAAAATGAGTGTTTGGGCATGCTTCCGTGCTGAACGCTGCCGAAACTATGACAGAACCCTGTGATGCAAAGGAAAGCCTCCTGAAGGAGGCAAAATGAAAGCAAGCTTGTGCTATAGCTTGCACACAGCCCAGACCAAACTCGGTTGCATTTCTAGTATGCCAAGTAGAAAAGCATCTTCAGAGTTTTCCTAAAGCTCTTGTTGTTCTCTGATCTGTTTCTGTCTTTGAAGAAAACCTTTTAGTCACATAGCCATGCGGTATCTGGAAGAGATCCAACAAAAAACTCTTATCAATCAGTTGGTTTTCTGAACAATCAATTGCCTGCTATGATTTGTAATCCAGCTTTAACTGTTAGCGACCTGGGAAAAGTGAGCCACACGCTGAGGGCAGGCAATATGGGCTTTCCAGCTCAGAGCTGTGCAAAACCTCTAGACCCAGCAGAACTCTACTCAGGGATCTAAGTCGTTCAAGCCCCAAGTGAGGAAGGCTTTTTATTTCTAAGAGCAGCATTAAGCATGTATTTAGTGCTTTCTTGTCTAAATGGTTCATGCAAATACTTGGAGCACAATGTATGAGAAGAGAAAATTAGAAGCAAGAATTTCAATGGTATTTAAAGTTCCTAGTTCTTCTGAGTGCTGCCTTTTTGTAGGTGAACAGTGCTAGTTATGACAGTAAAGCTATTAAATTTTATATACAAAAGAAAGGCTTTATTTGAACTATATTTTCAGGTTTTGTTCCAATGACTGACATCAACTGAGTGATGTTTAGTTCTAGCCTACTTACCATGCAATTCTGCGGAAACCTCTGGAGTTGGGCGGTTCTGCTTTTAGATCTACAGTTCAGACAGGCTGCTGTGAGACAGGTTTTCTGAATTGAAACGTGAGTGTAGCTGCCAGAAGCATTACAGGTTTCCTGAGAGCTGCTGCCTTTGCAACAGACCTGTTTTAAGATTGCAGTGTGTCCGCCAGCAAACGGAACACCACCACAGTGATGAGTTGGCGGCAACGGTGGGTCGGAATAGCCCTGCCGCATCTGAGCAAGCATCCATCCAGGCCAGTGCCTTATCGCTGACAGGGCTCCACTGCAGCGCCAAGGCAGACATGTACGAGTAAGGCAAGCATGCTGTTACGCTAGTCTGCCTTTAGTTCTTGAAGATATCTTGATTCACTTGTATTGCACTAATTAATGCAGGACACATGCATGTCTGATAAATGATGCTCCAGCCAGAAAAGACATTATGGCAGAGCTTCTGGCCATATATCCATCAGATTCCTCTTAATTTCTGGGAGGAGCCCAGTCTCTTCGTTAATTTCTCATCCATACTATTCAAATTAGAATTTCCCACGGCTTGTTTCTTCAGCGGCATTTGTTTGGGACATGAGGCAAAGGGCTGTGTAACAGAAGTGAATGCTGAACTGCAGCCGTTGGGTCGCTTTAGCTCAGGGCACTTCGTTTTGGGAACGTGTCCTCCCTGACGGCTTGGCAGACGGCTGGGCAAAATCCAGCTCCGCTCATGAGAGGGAACTCAAGCAGAGACCATGTGCTGAGCAGAATTTAGAAGTGGGAGGCTAAAATTACTTCAAATGTTACCTTGTTGCTTTTTTTCTGTTAGTTCTCTGTTAAGTGACTTCACAGTGTTGTGGGTGCGTTGGGAGCCTGGTCCCGAAGCAGCTTGCGAAGGGGGAGCAGAGTGGAGGTGACCCAGCTCTCTGGGTGGTGTTGAGCTCCAGCATTACGAAGAAGGCTTGATACTTGGGTGATTTATGGCTTTCACTTGTCACTAAAACCTGTTGGGTGTCAAGCTTTTACACATCCTGGAATCCTGTCAGTGCTTATAGAAGTGACTTAGAGCAAGTTCACACAGAATAGGAAGGAATGATTTTGTTTGACCAACGTAACAGTTGGAATATAATTTCCAGTTTTGTTGCGGTGGGAGGGTAGTGTTCTGGCTGAGTATGATCCTTCTGTTGCCTTCCTTTTACCCGTTGTGATTAGATGCTTTGGGTTTACCTGCCAAACGGAGTACTAAGACTGGGATCCAATGCGTTCATCAGTGCTAGGTTTCAGACCATCCTCAAGCAAGGGTAAGTATTTCCATTTCATGAAGCTGCACTTTGGAATATAAAGAAATAAGTTGGTCCTCCCATGTAAATGAACATGTGGAGTATCACAGCATCCGTCTGTGGTGAACAGGGTTCCCTTTCTTCCGTGTGCTGCCAGTTCACACAAAGGAACTGTGACAAGCAGCAGCTATTCACGGAGCAATATCTAGCACAGTGTCTTAAATATTTAATATATTATTTTGCAGTCCTTTCCCTAGTATTTAAAAGATGCAATACCGTGCTGCTTCTAGCACCAAAGGTTTGATAGAGCTCAGAATTGTGTTTTCTGTTCACACACACGCGCTCCAAGTTGCCATTTGCAGATGGCATGTATTTGTACTGTGATGTTCCAAGTGGATTTTGCTTCTTAGCCATTAGATGATAAATTTAAACAATTTTTATTTGGGATTAAGCTGTGGGTTTGCTTCAACTACAATTATTTATTCTGCCACCATTGTGAATTTTCATGCCAGAAGATGATCTTGGCTTTTCTCAAACTGGAAATTTGTCTTGCTGCTTGTACAATGTCTGCTTATGATAACGTAGTTATTTGTAGCCTCTGTCAGCAGTAAGATAGGTAGTGCTATGGTCTCATTTATCCTCTGGTTAACAGATAATGAAGCAATTGCAGCCATCTGCACTGATGGAAATGGACTGCTCCTATCCCAGCTTAGCATTATTCAGTAGAATTGAGCCTGTAGGGCTGGAAGTTGCCCATGGGACCCTGCGAAGGGGAGGCTGCCATACTGAGCTTATCCCTGTGTGGGGACTCAAAAGATTATCCGTTCAGTGTAGTAAGAACCTCCATGTAACTTTGCACTCCATCAAGAGGGTTAACAAATACTCTAAAAGGCTCACAGCACAGACACAGTGCTGGACTGCTAGAATTATTGTATGCTGTTTATTCAGTCTCAGCAAGAGCATAGGTCCTGTGTGGTTCTGTTACGCTGGTGCTTACTGCAATTACATTGACATCTTTCTTAGAAATGTCTTAACGATTTACATTGTCACTATTCCATACTGAGAGACAGAATAGTTTAAATTAAGGTCTTTGTTTGTAATGCTGTCTCCCAGATCAATAATGCTCCTTATCTATTGTCACAGCTGAGGAAGGCAAGATCTAAGATTGTCAATTCTTCACAGTATTCATGCTCTGCCTTCTCTATGTCCTTATGGTACAAGGAACTCCATCTTACGCAGTTTCAGAAGTAATCTTCAATAAGACTGATTTTTGTATTTATGAAAAAGTTTCTTTCATCACAAAAAGGCAAAATAAAACAGAACTTGTATCATTGCTCAAGGTACCAAGAAGCTAATTGTGTGTCTCACTTAAATCTGCTAAAACATTTTGGAACGTGATCTTTTAAACACCCATTTGCTAAGAATCCTGTATCCCCAGGTTTTCTCAGTACACAGTGCAAGTAACAGGTGTTACAGCCCATGGCCTTGGTTTTTGCTTCAGGACAGAACTCTCAGCTGGAATTGTATTTGCTCTTTTTGTCTATGGATACCTAAAGCCCACTGAATAAGAGAGCAGCTGTCTCAATTTTAGACTAATGATTTCTTGGTAGTATTTTTATTTTGTCCTGCATAATACACTGCAGAAGTGGGCTGTTGATGATTTCTGTGCTAGCTGATAGAAATAGATGCAAGGTCTAAGCAAGTTTGTAATCAGGAGTTGTGTGTATCCATATTTTGAATAATTCTTATTTTGTATAGCCTTGAAAGAGGTGGTTATTACCAACAGTTACATCTATTCTTCAAACTTCATGCTGACCATGTTAGGACCAAATAACCGAACTGGGTTACAGCCCTGTGTGCCAAGTTTTGTTACAGTTCATGCAATGATTTCTCTGCCTTTTCTCTAAAATGTCAAGAATTTGCGTGACGAAGAGATGTCATTCAACTGACTCACCAGTGCAACTGGTGCAGACTTCCTCAGCTCCCTACCTAGAAGGACCTCGCGAACTCCATGGAAACAAACTGGAGATACAAACCAGTCTGCAGCATTGGTAGAGCATTTCCCTGATAATGCAGGATAGGTCTGCAGTTTGTTTTCTTCTCTTCAGTGGTGCTATAAGTCTTGGCTCAATTTTCAGCCAATTTCTTGGGCATAGTTCTACAGTTAGTAGTAGTTTGTTTGTTTTTCTTGTGTATGTACAAAGTGGAAATTCTACATATGTAGACAAGTCCGTTATATTTTCAGTAGATTTATCATTACATAGTGTATGATTTCTTTCTGGACTACAAATATACTGAGTAAACTCCCATTAAGAGTAAACAAATAGGATTGTCAGATCTTCCTGCTTGCTTTCTGTAGAGCATTGCAATATTTGTTTTTCTGTCCAGTTAATTTGTTAAAAACCAAAACAAACCATGTTTTGAAATAACCTAAAATAGATGTATTTTTATTTTTCCTGAAACAGACACTCCTGAAATTACTTTGTGGAGAATGGGATATTTTGTTTGCTGTAGCTTAGTAATACCGTGTTGAGGATTTGGGTTATTTTTATGTTTTAAATGAACTCTCTATCTTTGAGGAGTGTTTGGAAAGAAACCAAAAGATTTAAATGGGATTTTTGATGTAAAGGTAGAAGGGGAGTGATTATGTGATTATACTAAAATTATTCGGTAAATTCAATAAGAATTAACTAACTTTCTGTACCTCAAATCCAGATCTTTGAATAGATTTTAAACTTGATATCTTCTGTCTCTACTGGCTTCTTTTTTGTGGCTAGTAGGCTTTGGGTTTTATGTTGCCGGTCTACTCCTGGGTCTTCCACAACGGCAAGTTGAATCTGTGAGCGGGTGACCAGGTTAAAAGGCTGGATGATGGCTTTTTCTGGGCGCCTAACACGCCTTAGTGTATGTCTTGGTTTCCGTCTTGCTCCCCAGTGGTGGCACTGGAGCAGTTTGTGGCTCGTGCAGGGAGACTTCTTCAGTTTGTGTAGCTTTTCCTGTGTTTGACACTGTTTTCATATCTGATCTTCACATAAGGAAACCAGTAACAAGCCTTTCTCCATAGAGCTGCTTTGATTCTGTGTTCAATGGAAGAAATTAATTGTGCGAGGGCGGGATGTTTCTAACATACTTTACTGTAAGAGACTCCATCATCCACCTCCGTGCCCCTGGCACAAGGGCGCCCCAGTGACACGAGGCGGGGAGCTGAAGCTGTGGTGGGGTCTCTCCGTGACACAGCCTACCCATGGGCTGCCCACCACGTACGCGACGTCTTTAACATGTCCCTAAAAGCCCTTCCCCGGCCACGGTGCCTGTGGGACCTGCTGGGCGCGTTGGCAGCTATTGCGGCTCTGTGTTGCCAGCTCCCAAATTGATTAGATCTGTGGCTTTTTGTGTTCTGGGCTTTTTAACTGCAGTTACTAAGTACATAAACAGTTACTAATAGCATGGCGAACTGCTATGAGCAGCAGCAGGGAAATTTCTAGAAAACTATCTCAGTAAAACCAGAACCTTTCCAGCCATGTTCCAGGGCAGCCCCAAGATGGGTATTTTTGCCGTGGGAGCTGCGCTTTTCCCTGTGTATTTAAAAACATCCACGTCTCCTGGCTGAAGCTTTTGGTCGTTGGGGAGCCTGCCTTGGGTGCCTGTCTTCAGAAAGAAAAATGCGGTATTTCTGATGAAGCTGTAATCCTGCGGCTTGTGATTGTGTAAGGAGTCCCTGAGGTCACAACGTGCTTCGTGTCATTCGGCACCACAATCAAGGTTGCGCTGGGGTGGAGGCTAATCAGCGCTGCCTTGTGTCTCATTACCATCTCTTCTTTATGCACAACATATTGTCACTGCACAAAGACAGTCTGTTAAATATTTATTTATAGTCAGAAGGGCCAAAACTGTTAAGCGAAGATTATTTTTTTTTTAATCTGCTAAAAGCAAGGCAAAAAGCGATGCTCAGTGAGCAGGTTGGCACTACCATAGCACACTGTGTTAAGCAGTAAACTCAATTATAAGTAAATTAAGTTCACCCTTTTCAATTGTTAAACTAACAACAAGCCACAAAGCCAACATATGTAAGCCACCCCCTCAAAATTCATCACTATTTACAAATCTTGAACCCTGGAAGCAAACAAATTACAGGGTGGAATAAGCTCCTAAAAGCTATTTTAAAGCTTTAGTGCTCTGAAAAGCTATTTGGACAAAATGGTTTGTTTCCATTCCTGTACAGCTAATTCTTGCATATGCTGTGTTTATGGCCTCCTCCCTTCACACAACCCTGTTTATTTTTGTAAACAAACTAGTAATCTTGGGATTAAAAGTAAAGATTTGGCACTGATTTACAAATACCCACTGTAAATATAATTAATGCAATTCTAATGCTAATTTTATGGACCTCCATGGACTATACACATTTATGACTATAAGAGCAAAGGCAGATCTGTGGGAGTTTGTGTAAGGAATGTAAATGGGTAAGTGCAAATAAACATATAAGAATTATTTCTAACATGATGATGGAGTGTTCATTATGAGGCTTTGGCTAATGTTTTATTACAGCCTGTGGAAAAACGGTTTTCACCCTAAAAATTTAACTATATATCACATATATGTTGATAATAAACCTGAAGTCATGTTCAATGAGAGCAAGTCTACTTAGTAATACCATACTACATGTTAAAATATTGCTGCTTAAATACAAGCACAGTTGTGATCACCTCGGTACTTACAGTATCTTAACTAAACTTCCTGCTGCAATAATTCTTCAGGATGACTCTGTAGTTGCCTTTTTGGGTAGAGAACGCCAAGCCACAGAATGTAAGGATGACTGTTCTGTTGGTGAATAAATGAAGTAATCTGATGCCTCGTGTGAGAGAAGCCAGCCAGGGGGTAGAACGGAACTTCACGGGGCTCTCGCCGAAGAACTCTGCTCAGCTCCCTGTTCCATGCAACGGCGCTGTTTTTGCTTAGTGGCTGTACTAAGTCTGAAAGTCCAAGTGTGGCCGGGAGTATGTACTTGTAAGCTGCACAGTGCTGCTGTTCTGTGATTTGGTTT
This sequence comes from Ibycter americanus, assembly GCA_035590275.1. Classification (NCBI taxonomy): domain Eukaryota; kingdom Metazoa; phylum Chordata; class Aves; order Falconiformes; family Falconidae; genus Ibycter; species Ibycter americanus. Next base: position 4,132,750 of record JAVJGI010000050.1, on the reverse strand, counting down.
GCGTACGCTGCCCTGTTCTGGTGCTACTCTTTGCCAGTAAGCCTTCTGGTGAGGACGCTTTTTGCATCTTGAAATTACATATGTACCTAAAATAAGTGTCAGCATTAACTTCACGAGTTACTGAAAGGCGGTTTGTGCTCAGGGACAAACTCCAGCAAATGTGATCAGAGTACTGCGGACGCGCGGGCTGTGGTGCACCTAGCACCTCCCAGAAGGATGTTTGCACTGCCTGAAATTCTCAAGCATCTACAGCGTAAAGGTTTCTGACACTTCCTAAAGCAGGCGGTAATACTTGCATGTGCAAGTATGTTCCAAGGTTCTGCACTGATACAAGGGAATTGAGCTGAGATGTTACTGCTAAGCGCGCACAGTGCAAGACTGAAAGACGACAGGTTCTGGAAATGCTTAATATAATGGTGCAAACAGTAGAAATTGTGTCAGTCATTCTTAGAACAAAGGATTGTCGTTTTCACATAAGAAATAAGGAAGCGTAGAGTGCTTTTAGGATATTGAAAATTGATCACGTTTTGACTAGTTCAGAAAAATGTTTCTGTAATTCCCCTTTCTCTCGTGTATAGGAAATGGCTGTTGGGTTCTTTGTTTGGGTTTGTTTTTTTCTTACATCCATGTTTAATGGCATACTAAGTATTACGCAATTTCAGTAAAAAGGAAGAAAATGTAAAGTCATTAAACATTTGATATTTAAGCACATAGTATTTTTGAATCGTTTTAATACTTTATGATTTTATTTTTTTGCTGTCATCTCAGGACTTCATTGGAAACGCGAAGCAGCATCTCAACCGATCCGCTTAGGTACTGTAGTAATACAGATGTTAATTTTAGGTTTGAAATAACAGAAATTTATCTCTATTCTGGATCGGCTGTACATCACATAACTTCATCTTATGATGCCTAGCCAGTAAAGGCATTGACCAAATAGCTGGATTTTTCTGCTTCGGAGGGGAAGGTATTTTTCTTCCAGGGCTTCCTACTTGAAATTCAGTTCTAGCTTCAAACAGTGTATTTGTTCACTGAGGAGCATGAAGAGGAGGGAGGGAAGGTGTGTTTGAGCACTTATATGGGTGAACCATCTCTCAGATGTTTATAACTTTAGATTGTGCTGAAAACACTTGGCCTTCCCTGGCAGTTTTATACTGCTTTGAGTGAACAATACTGGTTGTGTCGAAATGTCATTCGTGTTTGCCATTGCTCAGCGTTCTGATAAAAGCACATGTATAAACTTCAGAGAGTACTGTCATATGAGTCATTGCAATAACTGAGATTTTACTTTGATCATTCAATTTAGAAAAAATGCTTAGCACTGTTAACACCGCATATCAAATGGGTCCCTTGCATCTTTTATTCTCATAGTTGCACATTAAAGAGTGCATCAAAGTCGCAGGCTTCCTTTGATTAAATTGGGGCAGAGTCCCTTCCTCTCTTGTTTGGGTAAAAGTCTTCCTTTGGAGACATTACGGATTGAGGATGTGACCTTTTCCCACGTCGCGTGGTTTTTAACCTTGCTTGAACAAAACATTAGTGGGAACTGTTTTGTTTAACCTTATTCAAATTGAAGGCCCTCTATATTATTAATCTTCCATTATTTTCCAGTGTATAGTCTTCTCAAAGCAAAGCATGTGCCTTATTATCATTTCCGAAAAACACACGCACACCCCCTATGTTGTAATATTATCTTTGTCTTCAGCTCAGCGTAGCAACACTGGCCAGTGTTCAGTCATGACTGTAGTTTTGTTCCCGTCTCCCGGGTTGACTGGAACACTGCTGCTTTATGTGGTGGGACAATGCGGGAAACAATGTCAGCTCCCCCCCGCCCCACTTTCCTGCAAACTTATTTTAGCGAGAACATCATGTAGCTGGTTTGTGATTTATGAGAACTACATATTGCTGCCATCTTCATCCAGGCTCGATAAATCTTTGTGAAAATAGACATTTTATTACAATGTTTTTCCTTCCAGTGGAATTTTTTTTCCGTGGTAGAGTATCAGTGAGAAAAATGGGGAAGAATTAGACAGACATAAGAAATGGCTGAATTCTAACATTTGGTGGGAAAAGGAAAAGGGAATATTCTTTGAATAGGGTTAGTTGCACTGAACAGACATGTTTTCTAGAAACTGTGGTGGTTGAATCATTTTAAGTTGCTGTGGGACCGTAAAACCATGAATATTTCCTTGTCTTAAACTATTTTCAATAAAATGAGACCATGTGATTTTATATCTACCAGTATGGCCACTGCCGTTGCTGCATGGCCTCATGAACCATAAAGTTTAAAGTTTATTACGCACAGTGTATGTGTTAAGTTCAGTGCCTTGGCTCTCATTAGTATGCATCCAGTGGATAACACTTTCTTAAGCCTGCAACAGAGAGGTGCAGGCTGGTATGGAATCCTTGATTGCGCTGCTTTATATTTCAAACAACAGTTTTAGAAGGTAAAACATAAGGTATGATTAAAAAAAAAAAAAAAAAGCTCTAAGTTATCAGAGATTTTGAGACTTTCCTCTTTATCCTATTCACTTTTATAAAATATTTGTGCTCTCAGACATTCCCTAAATGAATTCAAACAGATAATCTTGAGAATACTTGTAAATTTTTTTTACAGAACTGTCTTTTTATAAAAAGTTATTTGGAAATAAATGCACTTGCATGCAGGAAGGACTTTTGAATTTTGAGAACTGGGGTGAAATAATATCTGGGAGTTACCAGATAAGTAAAAATGCTACTGTCTAACTAAAAATGAAATATTTTTATGATGTTTAAAAACTGTGGAGTAAAACGATCGTAGAGGAGACATTAAAGAAATTTCCAGATTATATCAGTTAAACCAGTAAATTTTTCCTAGGGTTAAGTAATTATTGAAGAAACAGCATGTAAAATCTAGTCAGCTTCAGTAGGTCAAGTAAGCCTGTTCTGGAGCAGTAATTAAACAGAATTAAGGCTATTATTTTTAAGTAAAATGAAAACTAGTAGAAGACTTCTTATTACTCAATGCGTCCTCATGAGCCCATTGAGCAAATTTGCCTCTGAATGACCCATAAAATGGAATGTACCAATCGATAGGAACCCATCCAGTGTCCTGTCAAGCAATTAGTATTTTCTAGTCAGGCTACTCTTCTTGCATTTTACTCATGGAGTTCCTGTCCCCATCAACAAGGTAAGTTTGCCCTCGAAGAACTACTCTTCTAGTTCTCACCTGCTCTGGACCACTGTAAGGCAGCCTTCTGGTTTTGTTAAATTTCAGTTGTATGTAGATTCCCCACGAGACAGCGCCATTTGTTTCCCCTGGATTTATTTAGACTGCACTTGAATTCTGTGGGTTCAATTTGAAAGTTACACAGTTGTGACATCAGAGAAAAGCCCAGTGCTGTAAAGAGTAAGGGCTAATGAGAAAAATTTGCTTATGCCCATTATAAAGAAAAAAATCTGCACAAATTGGCATGCCATATATGTCTATCTGTATGAATATTTTGTTTTGCGCAATTTCTTTTATAGTCTGCACAGTATTTGTTCTGGATATTTTGAGTTGGACTCTGACAGCTTTCAGCTAATATATAAAATATTTTGTTTCCTAATATCTAAATCTCAATGTGGGCCTTCTGGAGTGTTGTATTACCATACCTGTTTCAAATGATCCAGAAATGTAAATATTCAAGCTTTGCAGGTATTCATGGCATATTTGTCATGTTCTGTAACAAAGTGATCAGTTAGTGTTTGTGTGAGTTTAGAGAACAGACGTGCAGAAAAGATATTCAGCATTAAGGGAACAGCAAATTTCTTACTATTCTACTTCATGAAATTTTGGCAGCTTAGAGGCTTAATAACCAAAAATGAAGGATAGTATCAAATAGCAATTAATATTCATCTGTGGGAGAGTGCATAAATCTGGGAGCTGTTTGAAACGAAGAAAATTTGTTTTGAGTTACTGGAGCGTTTGTAGGCAGCAGAGCTTCCCCACGGGTAGGGAGGAGAGCAACAGAGCGCGCTTGATTTCGTGTTCCTGATTCTCTGGGCATCTCTGCGGAGCACGTCACAACTCGTCCGGGTGTCACAGCGGTGCAGCAGGGAGCCCAAGAGCCCCGATGTTCCGTGTTCCCTGACTGGGAAGGGATGCTTGCTGAAGTGGTGCCCAGAAATGCCTAAGAGCACCAGGAAGAGAGATCTGGTTTGGCAGAGCCTTTAACGTTGAAGTCTTCCTTATTCTTTGTATGGGCAACCCAGGAAATTTTCCCACCAACTTGCTTGTGGAGACTCTTTGATTTCCAATATCAAGAGAGGGACCTAATGTACAGGAGCTTTGTGTGGGGTTGTATTCTTTGAGCAGTGAGGCCTTTAAGTCTCCCAGGAACTAGTTCAGCATCTATTTGCTTGCAGAGTCTTGTTTTGTACACCTTGTGTGTATTCCCGCTATGATCCCGGCGTTTTAACACGGTGTGCACAGGGTACCGGGGAATTAGTATAGGAACCACACTGTCTTGGTCTCATGATATGCTTGAGCTCCACGATGTATGAATCACTAGCATGATGCTTTTCTGTGTGGCTATCGAAGTATTTCACCCTGGAGTCGTGAAAGACTCATGTAAAACAGTTTTCTCACTGCAGGCTTACAATTTCTGTACTCCATGTAAGTAGGCAGATACACTGTTTTTCTGGGCACTTGAAATATTTTTCAGGAATGCTCCTAGCATGTCACTTATAAGGGTGTAAGTAAGTAGATAACAGTAGTTCAATGTATGTATTTTATGAAGGGTTAAAGATTATGGAGCTAGACAAGATAATTTTCCTGATTTCCCCAACCCCAACATTTGAAATCAGTATACCAGTAGCGCTAGCAGGCACTGTTTCATGCTGGGGTTATTTTATACGATGCCCTGCCTCATCAGTGGATTGTTATACTTCACCCTCAGCGCTTCATGGATTAACGACAGCCATCCCTAAAAACAGGAGGTGGTGTACTATATGGGTTTCACTTTGCCCTTTTTTTAGTGGCTGTTTTTGAGAGACTTGTCAGAGGCTTCAGCACACTGCTGCCAGAGCTGCCTCTGCATAGCAAAGCTCTAAATGACTATAGAAATTTTCAGTAAATTGCTCACTTACCGTACCAGTGCTGAAGCTGCAGCACATAGAAAAATTCCTGCTCTTACTAGGCCTGGGAATTCCAAGTCAAAGGTTTTCGTAAATGCCTTTCTGAAAGAACTAGTTTTATATCCAGGGTGAGCGTGAGATGAAGCTTAATTTTCTTTGTTGTTTTCCTCTGGAAGACAAGTAAAAATGAAGAACATGTTGAAAGCATGGTGCTTTTCATTTGCAAAAGTCCTAATTAGCATTTTCTCTGCATGCAGTGCAGTATAATCGGCATTGGTTGCTGTCAGAAAATTCATGGGTACATAGCTTCTACTCACTGGAAGTCCAATATATAGAATTAAGTAATTAAGGTGACAAATAGCATTATTTTTTTCTTTTTTTCTGGAATGGGTATGATGGAGAGAAAGAAATTGCTTTGCAATGTGAGCAGTCAAATGACCAGTTTTCAGACAAGTCTCATTTCAGGATCAAATCTTTGGATGGTGTCTCTTGAGCTTAATCGTCTCGGTATGGCTTTCCCCTTCTGATCCTGACAATACCTGTTCTTGGTTATGGGGTGAGGCATTCCTTGCTGATGCTTTTTTTCCTTTTTTTTTTTTTTCTTCTTTTGTTGCTGCTGTTGTTTTTTAAAAGGATTCTCAAGAAATTCAGGCAGAAGAATGGTCCAATAGGGAAAACTCAAACCTAATTTTTTTTTTCTGCTATCTGCTTGTTCTTGGAAATAAAGGGGAAAAATTTCCGTGTTACCCTCTTGCCAGTGTACCATAGCCTTTGTGATGGACCAGCCCAGGCCAAGGCAGGACATGGCACCAGGGTGATGGGGAAGGCTGGGGCTGGCCAGGAGGCCCTGGATCTCAAGGGCCTTTCATTCGGTTTCTCTTTAGATACAACTATCTCTGGAAAACAGGGGCTGAATCAGGGATGAAAAGCTGGGGTGGAAGATTTTGATACGAAAATCTAAATATCCTTAGCATGATGGCATCGCTGTCTTGCAAATTGCCAAGCTAACGAAGCCCAAGGGAATATGAATTCAGGAAGAAAAACGGGCTTGACCTTTCACAATATTTCATGTTGTTAGGAGGCTCACCTCTCCTCTCAACAGTAAGCAGTAGCGTTTTCTTAGGAATCGCTGCAACGGCACCAGTTCTGATGCTGGTCTGGACGAAATTCAGTGAGTAAATGCAGGCATCACAGGCAATTGATTATTTTAAAGTGCATCTTTCAAAGACATTATTTTTTTAAAGGCCTAAATCAAATGCACATCATGTTCGTGCTTTTTCACACAAGTTGTTTTTCTCATGATCTGTTCATTTCCACCATTTGCCCTATATTGTACAATGCATTTTTAGGGAATTCCCAAAGTGTGGCAGGAGTATTTCTGAATGCTGTCTAGGCATAATTCACCTGTTTCTTTACTTCACTAAAGAAACTGCCAATCCTTACTTTAATTTTAAATTTATAATTTCATTTCACGTAAACTTACACCAAGTGGTTTTCTAAGCAGCTGCAAGGCACTTACGTAACTGAGCAGTGTCAATGAGCAAAGCCAGAAACCAAAAGGATCCCTAAATATAGCTTATTATCCAGGCACTTGGGGAGCCAGATAGGTCCGCATAGAAACCAGCCTCAAGCCAAGCTTTAGGAGTTTGGGTTTCTTTTCATATTTTTAAAATTAATTGAAAAATAGAAAAAAAACCACCTGTCCAAATGCCAGGCTCTTTGCTTTGAAAGGATTTCTTCAGGATCTGATTTTGGTTTTGTTGTTGTGTCTGTGGATCTCTTCAGTTCCCCTACCTTTCTGATACTATTGCGAGCTAGATCCTCAATGTTTACTGTTAGTGGTTTTCAAAAACTCAACGGAATGAGAAAGATGCACACTGTAGTTTCTGGAAATGTGAACTGAATGGCAAACTGGAGCTAAGAATTGGGTCAGTCCCTACTAGGACACTGGGTCTTGGTCAACAACAGTAACAAAAACTTTAAAAAAAAAAAAAGGAGACAAAACACCACCACCCCACCCCACCCCACCCCC
>JAVJGI010000050.1:4114780-4125121 GCA_035590275.1 Ibycter americanus | reverse complement strand
TTAACAGTTGTGTGCTGCTCTATTTAAAAAAAAAAAAAAAAAAAAAAAGGAGGAAAGGGGAAAAAAAGCCTGCAGTTCCCATGTGATGGGATCATAGCACTGCCGTGATTATAGGGCAGTTGTTGTCAGATCTGATTGAGCTAATTGCTTGCATTTTCCAAAGTTCCGTGAGCCTTAAGGATGCTTTCCAAAGGTCCTTCAGAAACCTTAACTGGAATATATGCACGCTGTTTGACCAGAGGGCTTTTAGAGTGGCCTAAAATAGCCAAAAGGAGAAGTGGGATTTCTGTGTAATAACAGCGATCCCGGTAGTATTGGGGACTCGTGGAAAGATAAACTGCGATCAGGATCAAAGAGCGCACATGAATTTGTATCCTTTGTGCGGCTGCCTCTTTGTATTAAAGTAGGGTACTGTAACTGTGCAGGTGCTGTGCCATGTGCACGGCTAGCGGCATGTACTGGGAGCAATTAGAAAGACTTACGCTGCAGCAATAAGGAGAAGAGTGTGTTGGACTGGATTTGTGTCATTCAAATCGTAACAAAAAAAAGTCTTGTGTGGTTAAAACCTAGCTGCAGACTACAGTCTCTGCCGTAGAAGTATTTGAAAATGCTGAAGTTAAAGGCCTTCTGCTTGGATTACTGGCAGTTTTTATGTCTCCAGCCTCTTCACGGTTTCTATAAAAGGTAAGAAAACATTAACTCTGAAATGCTTTTCAGAACTGGGTGGCTGCACATGATGCCACCAGTGCTTTTACTTGCTATTCCACTCTATTGCTGAAAGGCAAATATGCAGGGGAAAAGGGAGTGGTAGAGAATTAATGAGAACTTGTGACAAAGATTGTAAAGCTGGTTTTTTTATTGCATTAATTATCAGCCACTTTTGTCTCTGTGCATGCAGATGTGAAAGGTGATGATGCTGTTTGGTTTTAACATTTATTTTGTCACATCATCTCAGCTAAGACTCAATTAGTACTTTTTCTTCTCTGATATTTTATCCTTAGGCACAGTAGCTTGTGCTGTGTAGTGTATAGACTGTAAATAGCACTAGGAGATTAATTGAAATGTCACAGAAATTTATGTAATGCAGCAAAGATACTTTTTTTTCCCAGAGATATTTAGTAATATAATAGTTCATCTTTCATCTCCCTCCCCGCACAAAGTGCACATCATGGTCATTCAGAGCAATGGGCACTTCACTTAGGCAGGTCTGACACACAGCTTAAATGATTGATGGTGAATAGTGATCATAAAGAATAGCACTGGGTGTCAGATGTATTGAGCTTGCCTATTTAATGGAACAGCAAAATAAGCAATTCCATTTAACGTGTCCCTGAACTTATGCTGATGCTTTTTAATCTAAACTTGTGTTTTCTTGCTCTTGATTTACGCTACTAAGCAGAGGGAATTATATGTGTTTGAATTTTCTGGGGAAAAAGTGGGGATCGGTTCATTGTTAACAAAAACCGTGCAATTCTTTAAAATAGGATTCTGTTCTTGTTATGTACACTTTCTGGTCTGACTACCTATTGTCAGCCTACAGAAAGTGCTTTGTACTAAATGCTAATTGCAGTTGAATTTTTCATGCAGTGACTGAAGGCTGGAAAAGGGAACTGTTCCAATCTTTTTCAAGGTTTAAGGGGTGCCCCGCACTTTCTGGCATTGAGTAATATAGGACCCTCATCTGTGACCATTGGCTTGTGAAGTTTCAAAAGGTAGCTTTATTCTCCTCTTCTTGCAGCTTTTCACAGATTCCATTTCTAAGCCAAAAAATTTCCAACCTATTCCTAGCCCATTGTAATGTCTTCCTTGCTGAAAAACCATATCAAATAATAGAAATGTATCCAGACTGTTTAGACACAAATAAATACAACTAAAGGAAAGCTTTATGTCTTGGATTCCTGGCGAAATCCCAGCTTTGTTGGAAATGAATTACTGTAGAGTTATTCTGCATCTCCTAATGGAAACCTTTGCCATAGCTAAGGACTGTCCATTTATTTCATTCCAGACAGTTAATTTATTTGTCATCAAAACCTAGATGTACTTGAGCCTCGAGTGTTTTTGCATGAACAGGAGTAAAAAGAGGGCTTAAGCACTTAAATATCAGACAGAAGCACTTTGCTTTCTTCATTTTGAGAACAGAAAAATTGAAGAAAAGTTGCCACTTTCTCACATTTTAAACAAAATTTTGTGATTAAAGCACAGTGACAAACAAGCGTGCAAAGCAAATGGTCCAGACTAAGAAACCTAAACGCGAGGAAGTTCATAATAAAAAGGAAAAAAGCCTTAACTTTCTTGAGACATTCAATTACTTTTAATTAGTACTTGTAGATTCTTTAAAATGCTCTTGGAGAAGAGCCAAGGGGCTGTGGGGAAGAGTTGTGTGTGTATATATTTCTTATTTTTATGTATAAAATTAGATAACCAAAATAGGACTTGAGTAACGTTTCCATTGCATGGGTCTCGCTACGTGAATTTTTGGTATTAGCATTAGTGTTCTTGCCTGCCCTCTGTTTCGTCTTGATGTTGTGGGGGAAGATGCGTCAAAGAATGTAGGCAGGAGCAAACTTCAGACATCCCTATATGACATTCCCTCGTGCCACCACTGTTACCTGGTTGAGCAGCCATGGCTTCAGGTGAAGAGGTGCAGCAGAGAGTTGTGGGGGAGCCAGTGCCAAACCCCTGAGCCTTCCCCACGTACAGGTCGTGCTCTGACAGCAGATGACTTTCCGGAGCAGACATGGGGATGCTGTGGAATAGCTGCCCGCCTCCCACTTAAGCCGTGTGTTCCTGATGCTGTAGGGTGACTCAGAGGCTCATTGCTTGGCCATGAGAGCTCCGCTCCTTGTGCACTCACCCTCCCAGCAGCGCTTTGCGAGCTGTACATGACAAGAAATATGACTGTTCTTTTTCCTTCTGTGTGGACTGTCTGAGCAGAGCATGACTTTTATTTTCAGTTGCAGTCAGTGCTCAAAACTTTGGTAAGTGTTTCTTGTTGCTTCAGCAGCTCTGTGGCTTGCTGCTCTACGTTCAGAAATCAAGCTGTGCTTTTCAGCTTCTGTGACTCAGGGAGGTCTTGTGGGATCACCTCTGTTGCCTGACCTGGACAATTCTGATTGACAGTCTAATTTTGTCTTGCAGTGCGAGTCACTTGCATGGAACTGTGCGTCTATATATTGAAATCCATGGACTTGAAGAGAAGTCCATGCAAGGTCTGTTAGGGCTTGCAACTTTCTTGCCTAGCAGCGTTCGCTGCTCGTGCAGGGTGCACGCACCAAGCGTACACCCTGAATGTGTGGAGCCGAGTGGTGGGATGGGGCTGGCACACTGTGGTGCTGTGTGGGGAGTGTGCTGCTGCCTCAAACGCTTCGGAACAAGGTGACACCAAGAGGCTCGGGCAGGCTGTGGTGGCGGCCTGTCCCTGCTGCCCAGAGCTGTGGGGCTGGGAGCAGAACTGGCAAATGAGCCAGGCCCCCTCCCTGCCTACAGCTGTGGTGCCAGTTAGGGCACTGCAGGAAAACAGTGATTCTGGATGATGGGACAGTTAAAACTGGGGCAGTTTTTACCTTCTGAGGTGCTAGTTTTCAAATGTATTCAGGTATACAAGATTAAAATCCAACTCCAAAACTCCTTGCAGCAAGCTGTGCATGTGACGATTCCTAAAGAGAAGCCCGGCTAAGGGCAGACACCCAGCCTGGAGCAGAGGGCTTCTGCAGAGTTTGCAGTCCTGTGTGAGAATCGATTCAGTGAGGTGTATTTCCTCAACACAGGAAGGGAAAGGGGCAAATAAGCTGGCTGCACTTCTGGTCCATTTCTTAAATTTGGCAGCAGCTTCAGTAGGCAGGACTGTGCCCATCACGTGTATATTCACAGAACAAAATGCAAGGTCACGGTGCTCATGCCTCCAACAAAGTGTATTGAAACTAACAGCCTGCTTTTATCCGAGTTGCAGCAGATTGTTGTATGCAGCAAACTGGGGGGACTGGGGTAGAAACCTGGCCCAAAAAATGTTGGGTAATTCACTAAGTTATGAAAATCAAATTTCAACTCCATGTTGCCATTAGCACTGCGTGCGTTCTCATCAGCGCTGTGTAACCCCTCACTGAAGCGTGGGCTTTCAGTATCCTTTGAATACAAACTCTGGAAGTGTAGAAATGTAGTCCCGTAACAGATGAAAGTGTAAGATGAGCAAATCACTGTAGGGTTTCTGTGGGATTTTGAGGATGAATGTCTCATGCTTTACTCAATGGATTATTATAAAATCATGTGACTTCAGGTTTAGCATGTGAAAGTGAAGATTTTCTTTAGCCAGTGGGTGCATCGTGCTGTGCTTCTGCCAGCTGGTGTGTAATAGCCCAAGCGAGAAATTGTCACAATTAGCATTGCATTAAAGATAAAGCGTAAGGTGAGAAAATTTGTGGCTGGCAGTGACGGTGGCTATAATCTGTAGTTTGGGGAGGATTTTTCCTCCCAGAAATGTAGTCTTACTTCTTGCTAAATAAGAGTGTTTTACAAAACATAAAGAAAGTGCCGAGTTTGTAAATGCTACTTACTGGAATCCAATTGCTTGACAAACAAAATCATTTTCAAATTACTTCTTCACACTTTCCATTTTTCTTTCATCGGTTTTGTCTCTCTAAAGGAGACGTGAGTCCCTTACAGAACAATTAGGGCCATGCCTAACAAGCATTTGATTCTAACTGCCCCGATGGAATAAGATAAGCGAGAGATGACTGATTTTTTTGAAGTAGGGATTAGCTGAAATTGTTTGTACCAGTCTTCAATTGGGACTGGCAATTCCAACATTGTGATTCAGGATAGATTGAATCATGTGCGTAAGCCCATCTCCAGGCAGGAATAGGTCTATGTTTTGGTATACGATTCATTCCCATGAGGATGTTTCGGTGATGACTATAGACGAAAATGCTTTCATGAATTTGCCTGGTAGGCGCAGCTTATTGCTGCCACACTGGAATATCACAAAGTAGCTGAGTGTCAGGGGCTGCTTAAAGCCACTCTAATATTGCAGTCTGCAGGGCACCTGCAGCTCTGTGCTCAACCTCTTTCCCACTCTGTTATCCAAGAAAAATTTGTAGCATTTGAAGCTATTACAGGAATTGCCAGCCTTAATTTAGATGCAGTTTAAGACAGCACATGTGCTTTAAATGGTCTATGTCAGGATTGTCCTCTAGGTTAACTCTTTGTTAAAAAGAATGTGCTTTGATAGTCTTTGTTCTTCACTTCTGGTGTTAACAGCATGGACTCTGCTTCTAGGGTTATGTGAGGTGGGTTCAGATATGCCGAATAACGTGCTTGCTAACAGTGCTGCTGTTTAAGTAAACTGCAGCATAAAAAAACTGCAAAGAACTCGATGGTCATGTGTTAAAGGGAATGCTGTTGCTAAATAATTATTTTAAAACAGATTTCATAAGGGGGGGTAGGGGGGACGGGTTAGGTGGTGTGTTATATACAGTACCATAATCCTGTGTTCCTTGAAACAGTACTTGTATACTAGATACAAATTGCGGTAACGGGGAGCGGGGTGGGGGGGAATCCTTAGGTTCTAGTTCACGAGAGCAGGGAACTTCTTTTGGGCACTTCCAGACAGTGGTACCAGCTGGCTGCTTTTCTTCTTGCTGTCATTTAAATTACAAGCTCGTTTGCAGTATCTTGAACAAAACAATAGCAAAGTGGGTGGGAAAAATTGCTGAAGCTTTGTCTTGAACTTGCGTTTGGAGTTCACCATATATGTTGTTAGAAACAAATAGTTTGCTTTCACTTGACAGTGACTTCATCCAGAGCAGGGCTGAGTCATATGCCTATAGCACAGCTCGCTCTCCGGAGGTTTGTGTTGGCAATGTTTGTGCAATTGCAGAGCAGCTGAGAGCATAAAATTCTCTCCTTCTCCTTCTCCCCCAAAATCCACCATCCTCTTGAAGTACAGCCCACAAAGAATGCGGATGGCAGTATTCCCCCATTCAGCGTAAAAATCTGTAAGAGGAAACCCTCAAATAAATATATGAAGTGGCAAAACATCTTAAAAGTAATTGGAGGACTTGCCTACACTCAGGGAAGTAAAGTGACTTCAAGCTGAGAAATTTAAATTAAAATACCTGACATACCTGTTAATCTGGTTGAAGCCTTCATTGTAATGTAATTATTTCTACTTTGTATCTAAAAGAGAGGATTTGTGCAAGTGTTCGGAATGCATTGTTCATATGCCTGAAATTCGTACTTCTGGTTTGTCTTAACTTTCTGGGCTGTGCTTCCTTCCTACCTGGAGGACACAGATCTTGCAGGATCCCATCACTTTCCATCCCTTGGTTTCACTGAGGCGGGCTGTGGGACTTGGGCATCGCTGAGCAGAAATCCTGCACAAAGGCACAGGGCTGTGTGATGGCTCTGCCCTGGTCACTGCTGTAACCGAGAAACTGGGGTTGGGGCCACAGGCGGCTCTTTGTGTATAAGCCTTTCTCTTTTCTGCGCCTCTGCAGTCCTCAGTAAGCAGGTCCCTAGGCTTTCGGAGACCTTCCTTTTCCTTCACCCCCGTCTCTCTCGCCCAAGAACCATCTGTGAGTCCTCAGGTTCTGCGTTCTTCACACTTTGTACAGATGCTAACTGTCCACCGAGGGAGCCGCGTCAGGACTCCGAGGCAGCGTGGCGTGGGGGCTCTCCCAGGCGGGCAGCGGGGGGGTGCCTGCCCCTCAGCTGCACCCCGGGGGGGCACGCCGCTCGCCAGCCTTGCCTTTCTGTAGCTGGTCTCTGCTGTGTTTAGATGCAACTGATGGGCAGACCCCAGGGCAGTCACATTTTAATCGTGTGTTTGGCTGTGTGCCCTGCAGAGGAAGATTGGAAGCTTTCTGAGCTTCCTTTGATAGCCTTCCAAGGTTAAGTCACAGAAGAGGGAGCCTGGGAGCACGGTGGAGGCCTGGGGACGTACGAGGAGTCTGTCAGAAGCTGCAGCTGGAGGGGTGCTGGAGGGGCCTCTTGGAGCAGCACAAAGCTGCCAGCTCCTTGGGGGTGTGAGGGGATGTCCTTTATCAAAATGCCAAAATCATGCCGGCTGCGCTCTGCGGACAGACTGGTATGTGAATGTCACTGCTATAAACTCCCAGGAAATGTTGTGTTTTGCACATTCCTAGGAATGTTTGTGAAAAATCAGCAAAGGAAGTTTAAAAGCGAAGGAAGGAAAGCAAATGCGGTGAAGGCTAAGGAAAAAATGTGTGGTGAAAATATTTTATTTAAAACCTTTTTCCCATCTACTAAAAATGTTGACTTGTTGAAGGTTTAAAGATACGCTAAGTTGTCTAAAAAGCCGGAATACTTTTCAAACTAAAAATTTAAAACTCTCTTGTTTGTAAGACACCTTTCAATCCTTAATTGGTAATAGCTGTTGTGTAAAGGGGATGCTCCCGAAGTTAAAAATCGGTGTGAAACTGTCCTGACAACCAGAAACATGCTAGCTCTAACATTCACGTTTTCCTTTCGTCAAATGACCTATAAATATAATCTATATAATAATAGGAATCCTGTTAAATTGTGGTTTGTGATCATTTTGTCCTGGTAGAAACTTCAGGAAAATAAGCACGTTGCCGCCTTGCCTCTTGAAGGCCGTGGCACCGCTCGCTGCGCTCCTCGCGGGGGCGTTACGCCGACCTCGTCGGGGGGCAGCCTGCGCGCGGTTGGAGCGGTCGGATTATCTTAGTGGCAGGCATGTCATGTGTAAAGTGATGCATGCATCCGGAGCACAGGACTTCATCAAAAAGCACATCAGATAAGGTGTCCTGGGTGCTCCGTTGCTCGGAGCCACTTGATAATAACTTCCATGACAGGGGCTTGACACTCCCGGCCCCGCTCCCCGGCTGTGCCAGCGGAGCACTCGCTTATCGCGCGGGCGTCTGTGCCAAGTATGAATGAATGTCAGGAGGGGGGAGAATAATAGAGTGTGAGACTCCAAATTAAGCGCTGCCTTTCTATTAATATCACTTAAAACTAAGACACCGCCTGTAACTTGTAAAGGAACCTTAGCTCTAGCATTTGAAAATACATGGAATGATTTATGTCCCCTGTAATATCTTTGCCTGCAGCAGCTTTGTTTCCAGTGTAAAAACTAGACAATAGGTTCAAATCCAGTTCTTTTCTGTCCATTACCTTCCTATACCACCCCACCCTACCCCCAGCCTTTTTTGGTTTTTTTAAAGAATTCTTGAGTACTCTCCATCACATAGTGGGCTAGCAGTTGCCCTTGGTTCTCTTAGCACTCAAAAACATTGGGGGAATCCTGTTGTTGTTACTAACAGCATGTTGTATGTGCTTGGAACTGGCCGAGTTGAGGGCTCTGACAAACAGCTTCTGGTGAGTTTTGTGCCAGGGTGTTGAGATACTGATTCTTCCAATTGTTTTTACTGCCCTGCAACAGCTCACAGCTTCTGTGTGCAGTCAGCAAAACAAAAAACCTGCGTCTGTCTCAGCTGTTTCAGGTTGTCGTGGTGCAAACTCACCTGCATCAGCAGTTCCAGCCAGTGCTCCAGGCTGCGGATCCGGAGCAGCTGAGCGCCGACGGTCCTTTACGCTGACTTGGCAATAAGCAGCAATAACCTGTTGGCGCAGCGGGGAGAGTTCCCAGTGGGAGCGTCTTCAGTCCCCTCCACTTTTTGCTGGGTTCTCACGAGCCACTTGAGAGCGCTGACATCATGGCATCGTCTTTGAGTTAGCGATAGCAGGTGGTTGAATTAAAGATTTCTTCCTTAAACAGATGCACAATGTTTTACAAAGTTGAGAATTGCTCTCTGTGTTTTACAGACATCGAAACGCAGCTCCAAGAGAGCTGGTGCTTCCCACTCTTAGAAATGTGGGGAAAAAACTGGGGGAAAACCGACGAATGATGTGACCTTCTGATGCAAGGGGGCAGCACCTCACGGCTGTGCCTATTAATGCACCCACTGCAAATAAAATAGTCTCTCAGTGTCCTCGGGAGGCAAAATGATGCTGGGTTTGGAAAAGCCAGTGTACTGAAGTGGGAAGAAATTTTGGAAGGAGGCAGAACTTCTCCTTGCACCTTCCTGATGCGAGTTGGCAGGACGAAAAAAGCTTGTAGTAGTACATGAACCATTAGCAGGGCACCGTTGTGGGTGCAGGCACAGCGGTGCTGACATGGCTTCTGAGAACTAGAGTTGTGCTGTAGGTGCTCACAAGGAGGGCAGATTTAATAAAGATTTCCAGGGAGTACAATGGGAGACAAAAAAAATCAGCAAACTAAGTGTATCTGCTTGGGGAGTTCTGCCTCATCCGGAGCCCGGTCCCACGCACAGTGTGCCTGGGTGGATGCAGTGATGTCCTGAGAATGGAATCTGTTGTTTTATTTCAAGGGGAAGAGATAACTGCAGCTTTCGTTGCCACACCCAAGGAGGAATAACAAACCAGCCAGGCAGCAACTGTCTCCAGGCAGCCCTTGTTACCAGCCCGCAGGCTCGGCGTTGGCTGGGATTTCTTGGCCAAACGCGTGAGTGTGGGAGAAGACTGTCACTGGCATCATTGCACTGGGTTATGATTGATGTACAAAATGGAGAATCCATGCCACAGACAGACGTGATGCCAAATGGCCCCTGCAGTGCTGGGGCTCATCTTGACTTGTCATACAGTGAAAGCAAACAAGGCTTCAAAAAAGTGAACTCATTTGATATGCTAATCTGTGCCTTGTTTCAGGCATAGTAATGTCACTGTGAACAAAGGAGAAGAAAGTAAACAGCTAAGACAAAAGGGACTTACTGTCTTATTGCTGCTGGAAAAGTTCCTGAATCTATTCCTGAATAAGATTTTTCTTAATAGTAAGAAATAGTCAATCAGTCAGTTTCCCCTTTGATATCTGTCCTGTTACCTCCTTGGTAATCATGTTACAAAGGAGCTGTTTTTAGAAAAGGCAGCCCATCATGAGAGGCACAATTAGCTGTAGGTTTTGATTAATCACCAGTTCTTCCCATCTGTGTATGTACAGAAATCATCAGCTATTAGCCGATGCTATTAGCACCCGTGCTTGGGCAAATCTGGCATTGTTCTCCCTGCCCTCGTGAAGCTTTACAGGATGCTTTTAGCTTTAAGCGTACCTCTCAAATATCATTTCAAGGAGTGTTTCACAGCACTCTGTTCTTCATATTTACACCAGAATAAACAGCATTTATTTACATCCGAGATTTAATCACAGAACTGAAATACCTAGTCGTATTAACTCATGTGATTTGCATGGTGTTCAGCATTTTCTGAATCTGTATTATTTTGTCTTTGTCAGTTCTATATTCCAAATGCGAGCCTGCTATTCCCTGTACAATTAATACTTGCTTAGTGGAG
>JAVJGI010000050.1:4097066-4114680 GCA_035590275.1 Ibycter americanus | reverse complement strand
TTATTTTGTCTTTGTCAGTTCTATATTCCAAATGCGAGCCTGCTATTCCCTGTACAATTAATACTTGCTTAGTGGAGGGCTAACTTGATTTATTCAGGTCTTTTTGGGAATTAGTGGACAAACTCAGCTCATCAGGACAGGAGCTGAAATACCCCACACTATTTCATAAATAGCCTCCTTTCCATGGGAAATACTGCAGCAATGATTTAAAAAACAGCCCCCACACAAACCACCCCGCAGCATCTCACTTCTGTCCTATGATGCCATCACATGCCATCTTAATCCATTTGGTCACTGGTTGTGTACAAATTTTAGAAACACGGATGAAGAAAGTGATTAAAATACTGTTCTCTTGTGGATCTCATCCCCTTTAATCTATCTTTAGAGACAGATAAAAATACTATTCCTGCAGATGCTGGTAATATCAAAATATTGCAACTGGAGGTGAATGAAGGAACGTATAATCCAAATACATCAATTACATTGAAGCCTCAACTATAAGCTCAAAGAGATGTAGTTGACACAACTGAGCATGCTGTTTGATACCTTCATACAACACAGAAAATAGACTACCAGTTTTATACTCTGTATGTAATGGGCTTATTTATGCTAAATAAAGTACTTCAAGTGTATACTGTGCAAAAATCAGAAAATCTATCTTGTAGGCACTTCATCTCTCAAATTTGCAAATTAAGGTAATGGACAGGGTTCAGCTGCTCCGCCTGAACTTACGTAGCTTTTTCCATCATTGAAATGTATTTCAATGATTATGTTAAGACAGATGTATACATTTTCTAATGTAATTTTTCTTCATTAAGCCTAGTGATTTAAAATGTGGAACTTATTCTGACTTTTTTTGTGAGCCATCAATAGCTTGCTCCAGGAACAGTTGTCAGAAACCCCCCGAAAGAAGATCTTTCAGAATAGTAGTAATGGTCACGATATCCTAGATAAAATGGACTTACGCAAAATGGAGTTGTGCAACAGAAAACAGACATTTAATCATAAAAGCACACTGTTCTGTGAAGGAATAGCATGAACTTAATTTTTTGCTTAATTAAGTTTTATAATATAAACACGCATCTAATGTCTTTTGATCGTGCTGTTGACCTCTTTGTGGAGAAGAGAGTGTTGGTCTAGGCTTAGGAAGTTTTAATCTGTCATAGCAACAACGCTGACTTTCAGGGTGGTCTTGGAGAAACCCGGGCAGAATTTAAAGGGCTTGTCCTTCAGTTTAAAAAGGTTAACAATAATTACAACTATAATAATGCTTTTCTCTAAGGTTGATTCCAGGTCAGTGTGTGTTGAGGTTTGAAATCTATTCAAACTTTTGGCAACAAATGTGTGATCGAACTTACTCAGTGCAGTGAGAGAATCCCATAAACGTGATGAGCAAGTTGGAGGTTGGTTTGGTGGGGTTTTTTTTGTTTTTTTTAATCAGATCTTGCCATTTTATTTTTTATGTAGTTTATAGGCAAAGTGTCATAGCTGATACTCACCACTGAAAGTCCTAACTTCGTATGTGTTCAAATACGGCTTTGGAAAATGACTCATTACTTCTTTTGGCACTAAAAAGTTTATTACAGTAGACAAGAGATTTTGCAAACAGTCGAGAGTTTATTCAGCCTAAACCATTTGATTTAGTGTGTGTATTTGGTAAACATTTACAGTTCTCACAAGTGGTTTTCTAGGGTTGTGTTACTGGGCTGTTCTTTTGAAGTGAAATAAATTGGAGTAACTTTTCGCAGGTGCTGCAGAGGTAGGTTTTTCTTACTTGACAACTTGGAGCAATCTTATATGTAGCTTTCTGAACAGCTTCTAATAATCTCTTCTGGCGTGCAAATAATGTAAACAACGAGTCTTGTAAATCATGAAGAAAGAAGTAACCCGAGACTTCAGATGAGAAAGCTGGCTTCTCTCTGAGTTCATTTGAGTGGAGGTCGGAGGAATTGCTTGGAAATCGTGAATCAGTGCTTGGCTGCTGCGTGAACCTTGGGCTAGCTTTGTCGTGCGCTGCTAAACTGACTTGTTCCTTGAGTTACTTGGATTCTTTTTCACTTTGCAAACACTTCAGAGAAGGTCATGAAGGGAGATGGCAGTGCGATGTGGAATCTGATGTGGAAATACTGCATTTCTGTCAGGACAATCAGGTATGGTAAGAATATATAAAACTTTATTTTGTGGCAAGTCTGAAAACTGCATGTGTTGAAAATCGTCTGTCCTACTGCTCATATTCTTTCACCCTGCGTAGTTACCTCTGAGTAGTCTGAGACGATTACTAGGCTACACTCTTACTTGTCTTTATACTAAAGCTGTGAAAAGAAAAATACAGGGTTATTGCAAAAAGTCTTCAAGGAAAGTGGAGTTTTCATGATTTCAATGTCTTGGAAATACCTGTGTCTCATTTACAAGCAGGCAAACGCTGGAAAATGAAAGAAACTTTATTTTCGTGGATACTTGCCTATCATAACTTACTATTTATTATATCTCCCGAATCCGGAGATTCAGCATGTTCCTGGCATACCACAAACATAATTTGCTTCTGACGGCGGGGGGAGGGGGCGGGGGGAAGAGAAAAGAAGGCGGCTTTCAAATGTTTCCAGGCGAGGGTAGTGCTACAATCTCTTACCTGTGTGCATTATGTGAAAACGCAGCCGACTTAAATAAGATGACAGGCTGTGGCTGCTGTGCATCGCTGGGCACATTCTTTGAGTGGTTCGTGTTTGACATGCTGTGTGCTCCCTGCCAAGAGCAGTTGCTGTGGATTCCAGTAGAGTTTATTCCAGGAATGGAGCTATTAAGCGAGAGACGCTTGGTGATTGTGCTTTCTCACAGCAATTTTATATATTTAAAAATAGCTAGCCATTTTCATGCTATAGTTTCTTCGTTACACGGCTGTATGATTTGAATGGTATGTTTTGTCATGCAAGCTTCCCCTGAGAAATCACATAATCTAAGTAATTACTGCATTTCACGCTGCATAATTATTCTGTGCGGAGGAAATATTTTGGAGAGCCTGAATTCCTACATGAACTTTTGTTACAACCAGACTGAGACTGTGGTCATCGTCAGGATACCGAAATGAAACTAAAAAGTCCCTTCGTTCCCAGCAGACAGTGAGTCAGTATAATAGAAACTGGAAACAATCCCTGAGAGAGGATTTGATTAAGATAAAAGTAATTTTATTTATGATCTGGGTTTAGAACCAGAAGCAGAGGGAAAGCCTAAAACAAACCAGATCAGTGCTTAAATCCAGAGGAACAGTCTTTACAGCACAGATGTTCATCCTGGCCTCGGTGCTGCTGGAAACGTCTGAGAAAAGTCCTGTGCAAAACTCCTGAGCTGTGAAGGTGTATGGTCCTACTAAGACTAAGCTGCAAAGGTTCCTTGGAGCGGTTGGGTGCGGCTTTTTCCTGATGTTTAACATGCCGGTTGTGCTCACCTGCAAGCAGCCACCTTCTGTTATCAGTGACCTTACTGCTGTTCAGAATGTGTAGGTTTAATATTAGCTTAATTGCTTATAGCAGGGCTTATTTATAGAGCAGCTTGCTGGCTCTCACGGCTCGCATAATGCAAAGTAACATTCCTCTTTGTTACAGCACGATGAGTATTTTCAATTAACGTTTTCGGTGGTTTGAACAGATCTATTTTCTTTGGCAGCAACACCAATGAGTTTGAGAGCATAAAAAGAGCATTTTTCCTTTGTGGAAAAAGATCTCCACCACCTTAATTCGCTTTTCTGACATCCTTCAGAAATCCTGAAACTCTCCCTGCGTTTTGGAAGGCTCCAGGAACCATTCTGGCTCATGCCCGTATCCATCAAGTGTGAGGCTGTACCAGTCCTCCTCCCTCTGCCTCCTCCCCTTTCTGGAAGGCTGTGCAGCCCCTGTAGCCCCCGTTGCACATTTCACTCAGCCTCGACGTCTTTTATACCGGTCAAGTGAGGGTTTTTTTCCTTCACCTTCCTTAAGCTGCCCTGGTAAAAGCATTTCTGGAGGCCCCCGGCGCGGCGGTTTGTGGCCTGGGCTGCACGGGAGCGGCTGTGCCGCAGCCCCTGCGTGTGTGCGAGGCCTCAAGGAGGGGCTTTGTGCCTCACTGAGAAAACAGACCCGCTCCAAAAGGAAAATTATTATTAGCTGGGGTCTAGGGTTGGTCTTGTTTCCGTTGAACTCCAACAGCTTTAAAAAAAAAATTTTTGACTGCGTCTTTGTCGTCTGTTTTGTTTCGACTGCGTGGCTTGGGGGCAGAGAGGTCATCTACGTCCGTGTATATGTGTTTAAGTTTACGTGACTAGACCTTAACATCATAGGGTCATGCCTGTGAGCAAGGTGAGATACACGCGTAGTACTAGAAGAAAATGCAGTGGTTTTCTTTTTGCTAAGGGGAGCTGTAGGTAACGCTGGGGTAAGCACAGGGGAGAGAGCAGGACCGTGTCACATGGAACTACAGCGCTCTGTCTAAATGATGTCTGGTGGTTTGGTTTTTTCTTCTGTGGGGTGTTGGCCTACTCCTAGAGCAAAATTGCAAAAATTATAAAGATGAAGGGATTTATTCACTAACGCCCTAAGGCTGAGGTTGTGGCACTTGGCGTGAAGCTGCTGCCCTTCCCAGGAGCCCGGTTCTGTGAGCCCTGCCGAAGCCTGCGATGCTGCCGGCCGGTCCCCGCGGCGCACCGGGCGAGGCAGGGTCCGGCCGCACCCCCAGAACACGGAGCGAGCCGCGGGTCATCCCCGCGCCCCGGGACGGTGCCCAGCTGAAGCTGATGTTCCCAGGTATCCAGGGGGAGAGTTGTCATTGCGGTCCAGTTTGCACTGCATTTCCACCTTATGGGATGGGATACAGGATCCTTATCCTCTTCCCTCGGCCGGACCAGTCTCCCCAGGACCAGCAGTGACTCCTGCCGCACGCAGGGATGTTTTCCTCTCCTTGAGGACAGCAGGTGCTGCCTGCACGGGAGCTGTGAAGTGTTCCTGCCCAGAGCACTGCGAGTTGTCTCCGGTATTTCTGAAAAGGGGAGTAATGGTGTTTGTCACCGGCGCTGTCCCGGAGCGAGGGGCAGAGCGGTGTCGCTGCCCGTGCGGTCACAGCAGCCCCTGCCTGTGTCACTTGCCCTTCTCACTGAACCCATCGCTGGCCCCGGGTGTGTGCGACGGGCAAACCGTGCCCTCCCCACTCCTCTGAAGCTCACTGGGAGGGAACGCTGTGCCAAACAGCAGTGTTCTCCCTGCTGGTGAATCTCCACTTGTGATGATATTTGCAGGTGGAAAACTCTCCCAAAATCAGAGAGTTGGCAAAGCATGAAAGCAGAGCTGGGGTTAAAGCATCAAGAGTCATTCACTTCTGTTAAAGTTACATTTTAGTAACCCACCGTCGATGGGGGGATAGGCTGAATAGATATGTATATATAATTAGCAAATTGTTTGTCAACATACTCAGGTGAGCCATGGTATTTGTAGGGTCACCTCCGTATTAACACCGAGGAGCGTGTGTTACACGAAGACGGGGAGCAGATCAGCTGCATGTCGGATTCCTCGTTCCCTCAGTAACGCGCTGTGTGCCAGCCAGCCCGTACGGATGGGGCTAGTGGGTAGAGGAGCGGGCTGGAGCCATCTGAATCAGCAGATCCACAGCCCACAGAGAATAAATTAAAGAGTCTATACTAATGTAACGCATAGTTTTCGGCTTGCATCTTAAAGTTCCATTTGCAAGTAATGGAGGAAAACAGTCAATAGTTAGTTCTCAGTGCTCTACACATCTGGAAAAAAGTAAGAATTAGTCCTCAGTGTGAGTTGTCATGGGGTTTCTTCACTTATTTTCCTTCTGCTACAAACATTTTCCATCTTGATTCAGTCATACGTTATTTTTAGTTGTCTGTTTGGTGTGGGTTTTTTTTCCTGAAGACTGACAGAACAGTGCTGCGTTTTCATCAAGGAAAAAATAACACCCTGACAAGGGAAAGGGTCTCAGTCGGGCTTCAGCCGCGTTTCGGGCAGCACGAGCTACTGGAGCTGTGGACGGGGGGGCAGTCGCGGGAGTTTGGAGCCCATAAAGGCAGTTCGGTGTGTCTTGTGTAGGGGCTTATTCATAAATGTTCTCAGCAGCCACACTGCATCACGAAAGCTCGAACTGCTCTAAATAATGCATTAGAGAGGGGTCAGTGTAAAAGAGTAATACAATGAACATGTTGGTCCGCAGTTCATGTTCAGTGGCGGTATTGCCCTATACATCATTGCAGCTCCTTGCTCCTGCTTCCAGGCTGTCCGTGCACGGTGCCAGCCCAGGTGGTGTACAGCCGTGCAGGAAAGTCTGTGGGAAGAGAAGGGAGGGGGGTCCATCCAGGTCATTGCAGTGGTAGGGATGGCCTCAAGGCCCTGCAAAAAAATTTGTGTTCGCATTGGGCAAGGGAGTGTAACAAGCAGCGGTGGGAGAGCAGAGGGGGACAGTGCTCACACGGCTCAGGTGTGACTTCGCCTCATGGGGGACAGTGTGGGCTGCAGAGACAGGACTGAGACTGAGAGCCAGGGCTGGAGCTGGTTTGCTCAGTAGTGCATTGGCGAGCATCAGCAGCGTTCTCTTCTTACGGCTGGTTAACCGTCACACGTAACCAACAATGATCAGATACTCAATTTATGCATTTCAGTTTTCATCTGAAGTGGAAATTAGAATACCCACCTCAGATATTCCTCCTCACTCCTACTGGGTTAATGTTTATGAAACTTAGAAAAGGAGAATATATGTTATGTGTTGTTACAGTAGTAAGCAATGGAGCTGGCATCTTTCATTAAGATCGGATGTTAACGAAGTGATTTTCCTGTAGCTATTTATGGCTTACACACCAACAAGAATTACTAAAAATACACTTCTAAGATTAAAAAAAAAAAAAAAAAAAAAACAAAAGGCAAAACAAAAACAAAACAAACCCCAAAACTTCCGTGTTGACTCCTGTATCGCCAGAACGTGCTTATTTTTGCATTCGGTTGCTTTGTCACCTGCAAAATGCTGCACTTGAGAAGCTACAAGGCAGAACTGGGTGTAAGTCACTGTTAGTAGTCTGGATGCTTTAATCTTCATATAGTGCATGGCTTTCTATAGCCATCAGTCTCGTATTTTAATATAGTACAACTGTAATTATCCCAGTGCAAACCTTCCTCTGGGTTAGAAGATCTTTTCAGCATGACGGTGCCAATAGCCACACAGCACTTAATGAATTTTTAATAAGCTCTTGATGCCAGTGTAACAAATCATTGTGAGGTTCGAATGAAGTTGATATCTTTAGAATTCTGTGTTAGGAGCGTGTGAATGTGTCCTGTGCATTTTGCATACTAAAATTTATTATTTGGGTGAAGTGTGCCCTGTTTCTCCTGTTGGCTCTGATCTATGCATAGGAATCCGGAGGGGAAATCATTATGGCATTAATTCCTCGGAGCTCAGTTGCTCTGCCTAAAGCGGATTTGTTCAAGGGGTGACTTACACATTGCTTTGGTTTTGTCTTGGATTGGTATTTTTAAACTCATTTAACTGCCTTTAAATGTTGCTTCTGTTCAACTAGGGTGTATCTGTGTTTACGTGGCTGGATTATTTCGATCTGATTGGTAATGTAAATGAGTGGTTTGTGGTTTAAGTTCAGGAAGGGCACTTAAACAGGTTACGGATTACAGATCTGCCAGAGCAGAGGACTGGAACCTCATCAGCTCCTTTTTCCTTTTTTTCCTTTTTTTTCTCCTCTCCCCCCGCCCCCCATCCATGAATACTCATGAAAATGCTCCTACTTAGTATTTCCATGTGCTTGTTGTCTCATGCTATGCTGTCTTTGTGCATCACTTACTGTATTATTGCTAAAAGCTAAAACTGTATGGGCAGGGACTGTTAGAGACAGCGAGTGATTTCCATTTAATCCTTCCCTGAGTTTTAGTGTAAAAAGTATCACAGAAGTTGCAATATTTGAACATAATTAAGCCTTTCTTCAGGTAGAAAACTCACAGGTGAGGAGGGTCAGCTGCCTTGGAATTACACAGAAACTGTTAGTCCAGCAGCAATGCTTCTTGTTGGTCTGTTTTCACGTACGGAAAGTGAAGGTACCTTATGGACTCAGACTGTGTGTTTTTTAAGAAGGGTGAAATAACTGCAGGATGTGGAAGTGACGCACCAGTGTGAGACCTGAAGGCTGGTTTTAGTCACTGCCCACATCAGTTTTATTCTAAAAGTTTTGTTCTTTTATTTTGAGGCTGAGTCTACTGAGCTGTTCTGGTATAAAAGGACCTGAAGCCAGCTTGGCTAATTAGCTAGAAATGAAATCAACTTCTAGCCCTCTTCTGAGTTTTCATGTCTTTGCATTAAAATAGTTGCATCAATGTTTACCTCAAAGCTTTAGTTTGGGCTAAGAGCAGCTCTGGGCTTAAACTGTGCTGAAGCTCTGTCCTTTCAGGAGGCAGGGTATAATGATACGCATTGAAACCCTACAAGTCAGAAACCTAATCCAAGGCAGCCTAGAGGAGTTAACAGACTGTTTTATTATTTATTTACACAGACCTTTCAAAAGAGCTTGTTGAAGCAGAGCCATAGGTTACTGAGCTGGTAAAACTGTTTGCCTAGTGATGGAGGAGTTCGATTATATTTAAGGTAGCTGTTTGTATTTTAATGCTTGCTGAGGGTGATGCGTATGGTAAAAATGTATGTGGGCAGCTTTTAAACAGAGCCGCTGTTTGAGGTTTGTACTGCTTCCACTGCTAGTCCGATTGCTTGATGTCTTTTCAGACCTAGAAATTGGCATTAAGGATTTGCTTTGAAAAGGTACGGCTTCTGTTGTTGCTCTTAGATTACTCAGTGGTGTATATTTTTTATATTTTAAGAACTTCTGAAGCAGCCTTTCAGTTTGTGCCTTTCTGCTCTGAACATATAGACCAGAACCAAATTATATGGAAGTGTGGCCAGCTCTTCAGTTTGAACAGAATTATCTTCTAGTGGACTGTAAAGCAAATCAGTTAGAAAATAAAGCTTTGAGCTTATCTGTTTTTAGCAAGACCATGCATTTTCCAGAAGGACTCAGATGACGTTTTAGTAATTGGTGAGTACTGATCGATTTAATCCTTATGAGTCACGTGATTAACATCAGTGGGTACTGTGGATTGATCATAGTATGAAAAGCATGAGATGCAAAATTATTTTAATGAAAAAGACTTCTGCTTAAATGCCTGGAAAAGGTTTTATTCCTTTTCTAATAGGAATTCATTTTGCTATGTAAGTGTGATTTTTAATTCCTGGTGTGCTTTTGCTGTACTCCATGCAATACCTGCCTATTAATCATTGTCTTTGACAATAATCATAAAACCAGCAAGAATTTATGCAGTAAGCAAAGTGTCCTGCGTTCAGTCATCTTTTAGCAGGAGGCAATAAATTCATTCGTATAATTAACTGTCTGACAACTATGAAGTGTTTGAAGTGTTACTAGATTGTTAGGGTTTTCCTGTACTCACCACTGGTGGGGGAGGGGGGGTGGCAGAACTGCTTAATTAGGAGAGTTTAGGTTCTCATGACAGCTGCAGTAACAGAGAAATAAAAAACCCCAAACAAAACCAAAGCTCATCCTGTATGTATTTACTCCAGACCCTCTGACTGGTTAATGGAGCTTAAGTAACACTTGAAGCCGGCAAGGCACGACTGCGGGACCTGCTGCACTCGTGGCGCATCGCCACGCTGCGCGTGCGGAGGTGTAAACCTGCGTGCTGCGGGCCGATCAATTAAAAATTAAATATGCTCTTGGGTTAGTCACACCTGCGCTGATCTTCTGGAAGAGCCTCAGCAACATGCACGGCATTTGGCGTTTAATGAATTCTCATTAGATGTGATATCGGTAATGGATGGTATTCTTTCACATCACCAGGCGGCCGCTTTCATGGCCCAGTGGGGTCCGTTCTGTGCAGGGAGCAGCACCGTGGCTGTAAATTACACCGGGGGAATTGCCACCCTGACACGAAGCATTCTGGTTCAGCTCTCCCAAAAGTTACTTATTTTCACATCAGTTGTTTTTCTAATATGGGAATCATCTTGGACGCAGTTGTTTACCACATCACCTTGAGGACCGGGTGGTGTTCACGCCACCGTTCTGTCCCCATTTGCTTTCCCGAGCGTTTTTTAACTCCGCGTTGTTCAGGTCGCAGGGAATGCAGTCGGTCAGAGGGCATCCTTCGTAAGAGCATCCGAGCACTGACCGCGGCTGAATTCAGGTGGCCGGAGCTTGTGTGCCGGTGCAGCACCCGTGGTCCATGTTGCCTGCCGCTTGGCTGAGTGTCGTGCATGAAGCCAAGCTGGCGTGGCCACGGCGCGCTGCGAGAGCCCGTGCCGCTGGCGTTGGCTGCGGGCGCTGCCGCTTCCTTGGCAAGCCGCGTCTCACTGTGACCTTTGGCAAGGCTGATGGTACTGTTCCCCCTGCAGCCCGTATGCTTTTGTGTGTTAAAGCAAGGGGTATTTCTACAAATCTGGCCAGGTTGGGATAGCTCTGTCAAAAAGGCAGAATACAAAGCGGGTGCAGGCTGGTGCAAAGGGGAATATGACCTTTCTGTTGCTTGGGAGCCTTCAGAATGTATCATGAGTCTTACGGAGAATGCTTTTTTCTGTTAAAAGGACAGTGGGGTTGCAGTCTCGTCTGTTGCCCACAAGCCTTGGAAGAGGATCTTATTAGCTCGAGTTCTCTGGACGTTTGTTTCACCTCTGACTTTTGAACAACTCTGTAGCTGTTTCTCCTCTCGCAGCAGTTGGCGTGGGTAGGTGTGTGTCTGTGGTCAGTCCGTCCTCAGCGAGAAGGTGTGTACTGCCCCCCCTCTGTTCCTGCCCCCCTTTTTTCCCACCCCGCTCCCAGCAGCCGACTGGGAAGCGCACCCAGCCGCACGGCCGCTGCCGCTCTGGGCAGAGCCATGGGGCAGTTCCCGAGAAAGCCGTGGGAAAGGGATGCTGAGCTGCTGATGCCTCCTGGAAGGTGAAAGGCGCGTCTGTACCTTTACCTTGGATCTCTTGTCTAAGAGGGAGCCTGGCTTGCCTTTGGAAGAAGTGGATGGAAGCCATAGCTATTATTGGCTGTTATAGTTATAAAAAAGCTTTATAAAATCTCTTGTAAAAGCCGTAAGAACAGCTTTAACGCTCTTATTGTTGGGTTTTATTGTGTTCCTCAGGAGATGGAAGCTGATTTAACAGAAGTTTGAGAACGAAATTAGCAGTTACCATTTGTTAAATTGTCTACTTTTAATCTTAGGCATTCAGCTTAGATTTAAAGCTCGGTTGCAATATACTTAGAATTGTTGGATGTCCACAAAATGTCTGCAGGCCCGTGTACTGCAGAAGAGGAGTTCTGCGTAGGTAGATGTATCTGTATCAGAAGGTGTTTGTATGGCCTAATTCTCTTCCATGTTTAACTCGGGAAGAATGAACTATTGCACCAAATCAATGAAACAGGGGCAGATTGATCTTTTCAATAGCTTATTATCTGCCTGAAATTATCTGTTGATACTTCAAATTAAGTGAAAACTAGGCATTATGACAAGCATAATTTTTAAGCTGACTGTTTAGGAGAGCTTAATCTGAACTGCTGTAGGCACACAGCTCTGAATTTAAGCACTTTCCCACAAACAGCAATACTCAAGACTTCTGTCCTGCAGTGTGCTCAGCTGTGTGATTTTTATGGACGTGTATACAAAGACCTGATGATAGAATTTTACTGTCTGTATGTTTTCAAGTTAATGTAACGAACACTTGTGGAGGAAAGGGGCCAGTGAGATGGAGATAAATACTTGAATTCTTTCCAAATGGCCAGTGTTAATTCTTTAAAAACAAACACGTGGAAAAGAACCCAAACCTTAAAGGCAACCTCTTGCAGAATTTGCCCCAAGTTGTTTATCCTCTTTCAGGCTCTGAAACCATCGCATTTTCCTGGTTATTCCACCGGTGTATTCTAAGTACTTAAGCAGATTCGTTACTCAGATTATAGAGTCTTGCACAGTAGCTCATACACCTGCGCCTTGTGACACTGTTCCACTTATTGCCCATCCTGCAGGGACAGGCATAGCCTTGGTGTTTCTTGGAGTAAGAATGGGGTGGAGAGTGAGGAATTATGCTGAAACAGGTGTAAATGATAGTTCATAAGTACTTCTTGTGCCTATGCTCTGCTAGCCTGCTTCCTCTCATCCGACTGTCCTGACACATTGGTTTTGTTGGTATAATGATCTGTTACGCTGTGTGGTGATAGATAAGGAAAAAGAACCCGTGGTGAAAACAGGCTGCCAAAAAAATGGGCCAGGGCTAATGGGTTAGTGTGGCTGGAGCTTCGTATGCCATTGTCAGTTCTGCAGGAAATGTTCAGCAAACAAAAGCATAACCAGACTGATGGGGCCGTTTCCTCCAAAATACTGAAGCAACGAAGCTTGTAAAGCAATGGAGAGTGGAATCCCTAAAGTGTATGTACCATATGTGCCATTGCAAAGCAAAGATGGACACGGGTGTTCATGCAAAGATGCAAAATGAAAATCATACAGTCGCTGAAAGGCGCACAGATCCCCTATTAATACAAGTCCTAGTACTGTTAAGAGGGCTGGGGCGTTAAACTGCAGCGGTAGCAGGCATATGGCTTTTCAGCTGCTGCTTTAAACCAAACCCAAGCAAACAAAAACCACACACACACAAAACCCTTGTGCGAGTTATTTCTGTGTCTGATACTCTATATTTCATAGTATGTATCCAACCGTTAAATAAGCTTACTGGCTTAGTAGTGTTTTGTATCAATATTTGATCATTTCCTCAGACTCTGAAGAAAAGACGGTCTGTTTGAGGCACTTAGAGCCTTACGGGAAAGCTGGGAGCGCACTGGGAAAGCTACATGAGTGGTCAATATTGTAAAGCTGTTTTGAGGAGGGGAAAGATGCTTTGTTCGTATTTGTAAATATACTGAAGGATTGATGGTTTGTCGGTGTGTTTTGTTAATGGAATAGTTTAGATAGTCATGTTAGGAAACCCTAGGGATGAGGACTGAGAAAAGTCTTAGAACAGAGAGTCTTGACGCCTTAACACAACTCATTATTTTACAGAAATTTTCATCTGATTGTTGGTGACTGTAAGTGATCAGAACACAAGGTCTGAAGGTGTGCAGTATCCTGGACTGTCGAGTTCTCTGAAGTAGTAATCCTGGGGTAGCATAAAGCTGGATTTTCTAAAATGAAAATAAATAAGCTCAGGAGGGTAGAAGAAAACCTTTCATGACTTACACTTTTAGGGAATGAAAAAGGACTACTAACTGTCTAACCTTTCAAGATACTTTTTTTTTTCCCCGAGGTGATGACCTTCTATCTATTGGTGCCTGCTCAGAACCATTAGCTCACTGGGGCTATTCTGTCTTTCATTTTCTAAGTGATGAGGTCAGGTATGTGGTCTTTGCCTCCTCCATACTAGTGGCTAATGATGTTATTAATAAGAGGAACTGTGTACCTAATTTTCCATCAGAGAAATGGGGGGGGGGGAATCCATGTCCTTAGGGTACTGATATCCATATGTGTCTAAAACAGATGAGACTGGGAAGAAAACAAGAGACCTGTGATGGTAGTCTCAGCGTTTTCCATATCTGTCTCTAATTCTTCATATCTATCAAAGCACAGAAGATGAATTTCACTATGTCTAAATCTGCTGAGAGGGGAGGGAGGGAAACATTTTGTCCAAGTGTTCGGTGTTCATTAAAAAGGGAGATGAACTTTGCACAATGGTTTAAAAAATTGCTTTAAAATCTGGCCCCAGTGTGTACTATTCATTCATTCTTCATAACTTCCCTTTCAAAAAGCTTTTAAAACTCCTAAGCACAGGGCTAGGATGCACTTTGAGCTGTGAAATTGTCTTTGCAGATCTTGGAATTTTTTTCCAATGGTAATTTCAGAGCTCATGTGTCAACAGTGTATGGTATTATCATTTCCCTCTGGACTTTTAAAATCTGTATCTCCAGGGGAAATCTAGGGACCATATGATGTCAGCTCTGAATACATTAATAAGACTGAAATGTAACATTTGTTAAAGATTAAATCCTTTCATCAGAGAAACATTGGATTGTTCTGATTAAGTGGGGTGTCTATATTGCATCATGTTGACTAGAAGTTTCTGGGTATCAGCTAGACTGACAAGCTCTAACCAGCTTTAAAAATACCTGGAATCTTCCTCTTGGCACTAAAATACACAAACATTTGCTAAAGTAATTACTTTTGTTGAATGAATCAGTGGCGTGTCTTGGGAATTTGCTGCTGTTGAAGTCTTTTTTTTCACCACCCCCCCTTCAACCTACGTGTCACAAAGTAATTCCTTGCAAAGGCTGCAAAAGGCTTAATATAATCAATCCACATGCAAATAAATATAACTACATTAGTTCTTGAATAGTAGGAAGACACTGGAAAAATCTCAAACTAAGGCATATTGTTCTTTGGCAAATGTTTTTCAAGTGTTTCCTCCTCTTCAAGCTGGAGATCGTTCTAATTAAACAGCTACGGCAACAAATGCTGTCCAGCTGAGGGTCAGGTATAAAGTTCAAATCCCAGATGGTTGCTATCTGTACATGACTTATCCACCAGATAGGTTCAAATGTTCCACTGGATTTTCTATTCTTTTACTCTCACCCTTCCAGTATTAAGGCAATTTGTTATATTCCTATCAAATATTTATACTGGTTTTCTATTGACTTTTGCTAGGAATTATTTAGCTAGGAGGAAGTTTCCCCAGAGCATATGTTCTGCTGCTGGAGAGGTACTCTGTTCGGCATTCCCTGCCCATCAATTTCTACAGTCAGAATGTCCAAGGCTGCCCTAAAAAAAGGACAGGAATAAAAGGCACGCGATCATGGGGGTGAGGAGAAAGAGGGATCATGTTGTTAGTATTTATTTTACTGTTTCTGTGGATAGTTAAAGCCTATGTGCTTTTATCAGGTAATCAAGACAAATTTCAAACAATCTTGATGATTACCACTGATGAAGCACAGGCTGACTGCAAAGCTTAGCATCACTGGTAGCTACATAAAAATATAGCAAAATAGTGTCTGTCCTTGGATTTCTTTTTTATTACATGCTACTATTAAACAGCCTAGGTAATGCATATGGTGACATGTTGATTTATTTGTGTATTTTTAAAAGAGATCTGAGGTATTTTAGACTGAGCTTTCTCATGGAGATGAGGACTTAGATTTCTAATTCCTGGTGTTTATAGCCTTTGTGAGTTTTGAAAGACTACATGGTAGAAGGCTACAGGTTTTTTTGGTTCAAATTTCAAAAACAGAGTGGTTTGGCAGTTTACATATAAGCAATAAGCAAGACAGAAACAGATTCTGAGCTCTAGAAAATATGGCAAGAAGGTCTTGATGGAACAGAAGCTGAATATTGCATTCATTACTTTTCTGTAATTATTTTTTATTTCATTAAGTATAAAGGTCAAACTGGTGGTATTCCCAATCTGTCGTTAATATTCAAATTACCTTCAAACCTTCAGATTCAAATTCTGAGTTAGATTAGAAATTGATGTAAATGTTTTAGAGAAATATTGGGTTAGATCTTTCATGGTTTTGTGTTTGAGAGGTACAGTATTCTTGCTTTTGTCACTGGAAAAACTATATCAAACATGAAAAGAAACAAAAAATAACCAACCAGCCAAACAAAAAAAAAACAAACCCAAACCCAAACCAACCACACAGACACACATACATGCATTTTTAAAGTTTAAGCTCTCATAAACCTGGAAGACAGATTTGCCTTAATTTACTCAGCTTGAATGTTTATCCCAAGGTAGATGGGTTTTGCCAGTACATTTGCAGTTGCTCTGTGATGTCTGTCCATGCTATTTGTATGCTGCACTTGGAATTAGGAGGAAGGATGAATTTCAATAGTGACAGGTACTTTGATCACTCTCTTGTTGAATCCATTTCTAAATGAATCTGTTGTTTAAATGGGGTTGAAATGAATGGTAAATATAATATATGAGGGACTGTTTTGGTTCCATTGAAATTCAGTGGGGAGACTCCCACTAACTTCAACAAGCATTTCACTTTTGTCCTCAGGAGGGAACCAATGAACTTGGAAAACGGTGTGAAATGTGCCTGATCTTAATATCCTTAAACTGATGGCTTGTGAAATCCTTCTGCTGCCTTACAGTTTTCAGTTCTCTTTATCCTTCCTTTGTATTTAAAAATAAAGCAAACGTTGGAGCTTTGGCTACAGTAGCAATAAAATATTTCTTAGACGAACTAGTTTGTGAGCTAGTCTGTTCAGACTGTGCAGAACCATTAAGATGCCATTAGAAATAAACTGCTGTCCGAAGTTGAAGGAATTGATTTAACAGGATGTGCAGAACCCCCTCTTTATTCTCTACAGTTAACAGTTTCTAGTCATTTGGCCAATTTTGTGATGTCTCTTATCTCCTAATTTTACCATGTCTTCTTTAGCTTTCGATATTGTAGGTGTAGATTCAATTAAATGTGTACAACCCAGAAAAACATTCTTTTCAGTAATCTTTACCAGGGAAGACCTTTTCATCTTTTCTTCTATGTCCTCTTACTGTGTCTCTATTGCCTCGGGGTAGGAACACAATGATTGCGGTAGGCACATTCTCACAGAAAGCTACTTAAGCAGTTGGATTTGGGATATGCTGAATGCCTCAGCAAACCGCAAAGCTGAACGCTTTAATGAAGATGCAAACCTCATTTTGTGCAATATTGCTTAGTTTCCTCAAGAAGATTTAGGCACTTGAAGCAGACCATGTCAGTCAAGGCAGCAAAAACGTCAGTCGCTGGAACATCCCGCTGTAGAGTGCTCTCAGCAAACCGTCACCTGGGCTTATAGTTAAAGATACTTCTTAGTAAACACATTAGCATGTCATAAAAAGAATGTCTTTAAAGGCATCATAAATCCAACACTGGGGTAACAAAATATTATATAAGGCAGGTCACAAAAAATAGGCGTTTTGTTGTGTCTTTAAGGAGTTCTTTTTCTATATATAGGTGTTCAGCAGTAAACCCAAGTTCGACATACCATGTCTGTAGGTAACAAATGCTGTTGCTGCGTTCGTCCTCCCGGGTGTGTGCACAGTGTCCACGTACCCATAAAATCAGCCCTGCTGTGCATTTCCCTGTGCTGCTGGTTGAGTTTCCTCCCCATCCACAAGCTTGCTGTGGATGTGGGCTAACTCTAATGCCTGCTCTAATGTAACTAGTGCCATGGCCAAGCACCTCGCTAAAGCCGTAAGCACAGGTGGCTGATAATCTGTTTTAATTATAGTTAACATGCTTAATTCCAAAAGCGATGTGTAAAGCTGACAGGCAGTTCCAAAGAGCTTTCTATCCCGGCTTCTCAGCCTTTCAGTAGTCGTACACCCTCCAGTGCACAAGCTTTTAAATTATTTACCCAAAATTGGCTTTGAAGGAAGACTTAAAAAAAAAAAAAAAAAAAAAAAAAAATTAAAAATCTGAGCCTGGGTGTATTAAGACTTGATAAAGTAATGGAATGTAAATAAGAGCCCTCATAGGAGCACTCTGGCTTCTGCTGATCATCCCCGGGGAACTCTTTAACGGGTGAGCTTTGGAAGGCTTCTTGGGTTTTTTATGTGTGTGTCCATT
>JAVJGI010000050.1:4044860-4096873 GCA_035590275.1 Ibycter americanus | reverse complement strand
TGTTTGTTTGTTTGTTTGTTTTTTGGGGGGGGGGCAGGTGGTGGTAGTTTTTTTGGTTTGGGTTTTTTTGTTTGTTGTTTTGTTTGGGGTTGGGGTTTTTTTGGCTGTAAAACCAAAAGCCGTGTGTGTGTTTAACTTTCTGATTGCTTGTAGTACCAGAGGGGGCTGCCAAGCTGCCTGGGCAGCTGGTAGCCCCACTTCGTCATTTTAATATAAGCTAAACCCTGCTCCCACTCAGTGGTCCACACGCAGCAAGCTGTCTTCACAGGCTAAATTAAAAGCAGTTTTCGCATATGATCAGCTGTATAAAAAGACAGCGCAAGGAACGTGGAGAACAAAGAGTATAGGAAGGCTAAAGGACACGCATCCTATCATTTGGTGTTCTGTGATTCGGAAAGGAACAATCATTTTCTAAACGCTACACCCGTTCAATAGAAAGTGTTCTAAACTAAGATCATTTTTGAGCGACAAAAGATGCTAAACGCTAGCCCTCGTGCTGCAGCGTTGCATAGGATTTAAGCCTACGCTGTGGCTCCTTCATCCAGTGCCTCATGTGGCTGCACTGACTGTGTGAAGAAGGACTGTAAATTCAGAGTGCCGTGAGATAATGCTGCAAGAGAAGTTTTCTTGCTTTTGCTTTAATTTTTCTGCTATTTAATAGCATTACTTTTTAACCTACGCAGTGTCTAAATGTGCTTTCACACTGAAAAAAAAGACTTCTGGTACTTTGGAATTGAGATAATTCCTTTTTTCCAGCACTTGCCGTGAACTTGCATAGCTTTTGTATCTGTTTCTCTCTTCAAAGTACCCCTCCTTCCTTCTTCAATATTCCCAAGTACATCCTGAGTGTCCAAATAATCGTTTGGAAATTCTATCAAGACAGTATTTAAATATCAGATGCTGTAACCGCGTGGCACAGAAGTTCCTTAGTTCCCACAGCTACAGATGTTGTAAGAATATAGCGTGTGTTGAAAACAATCATCTTATTGCACAAACTTCATCTAGAGGCTGTAGAATCTATAAATTTCTGTTTATAGTTTAACAATAAAGCAGTGATTGTATATCTTGTGTGATTTCTATGGCTATTAAATTATTTATATTCTGGTGAGCAAGTTTTCAAAATCTTCATGTAATGAAGTTGCAGATGTTTTGTCAGCGATGGCAACTTGGGATTCTGATACTTCCTCACCGACTGCTGGTCTCTGTGGGGTTTTGTGTGGTTTTG
Organism: Ibycter americanus; assembly: GCA_035590275.1. Classification (NCBI taxonomy): domain Eukaryota; kingdom Metazoa; phylum Chordata; class Aves; order Falconiformes; family Falconidae; genus Ibycter; species Ibycter americanus. The sequence goes on along the minus strand of JAVJGI010000050.1, from coordinate 4,095,648 downwards.
AACAGTTTGGGACTGAAATAAAAACTGTATTTGATAGAGCAATGCACTAAAGAAGTTGTGTGGTGGGGCAGGGAAGGAAAGCTCCGCTGCTGAGCAGGTTGGTGGGACGTTCAGACCTGTGCCTTACTACAAGCCTTTGGGAACAGCTCCAGGTGCTGTCAGTCCTCACAGGAATAGGTACAGTAAACTCGGAGTTGCTGCGTGTTGTGGCAAGTTTTATTTTAGAGGTTCATGGGAGTTTTGTATGACACCAAAGGGCATAAAATATGTTGTCATATGGTCCGACTGGGATTCTGCCAAAACCTTCCCCCACCTCCAGGTGTATTCCTGAGGGGATCTCAGGGCAGGGTATGTTGGGCTGATCTTGCACGTGTTGAGGAGCACAGAGAAATACGGCCATGTCTTTGCTCCATGTCTCTCCTTCCTCTCTAAACAGATTATCTAGAAGAGTTACATTTGCAGGTGGAACCAAACCAAATCAAGGGGTTAATCGTGAATTTGGGGGGTCAGGTTGTTTTCAGCCCTGTGATTCAGGCCATTCTTCCTCCACTGTGATTTAGTACGGAATGGGAAGGGTGAAAAGGAAAACATGGCCAGGTACTGGCATCTGGGGGAGGTGGTGCAAGCTCAGAACAAGGCTCTGGAAGAAATGGGGAGCCAGAGCTGGAGTGAAGGAGGTGTTTGGGGAGATCTCAGGTCTCCTGAGGAATTCAAGTGAGTCGTATTAAGTCCTCAGGTTTTGTTACTGAGTCCAGATGCCCCCCCCTCCCTTGCCATATACTGCTTTGCAAAATGTAATCTTTTCACTATGCTACATTGCAATGAAACATAATACAGATATTTTGGTGGTTTGAAGTTAAATAGTATGGTTTCAGATGGCAAATAGTTGCATCTGTGTGACAGAAGCCACCAGCAATTATACTGCTTTACAGAGGTAAAAATTATTAATTATAGGCATTTAGTCAATTACATTCCTGTCTACTGGAATTTATTCTGGAAATACAAAAAAAAAAAAGTATGAAGATCTGAAAGATGTTTACAGTTTAAATATTACATACAGTCTGTAGTATAACAAATTAACCGCTCCAGATAAGGTAGAATAGTCTGTGTGTTTATATGTATATATCAGTATGTGTGTGTGTATTTACATATAAAACAATGCATAAGACTCCAAAGCCTTACTATTTCAAGGTGAAATCAAATTCATTCAGTTCAAGACTTTTAATTGACTCCACAGCTCATGAAGTGCGAAGTCTGTATATCGTGCCTGCTCTCAAAGCTGGGTATTTGATGTTTACCCTCATATATGACTTGGGTTGAAATTCTTGCGATAAAGCGTTTGAAAGCCTTTCTAGAGTAGCTCAAGGGTCAAAACTGACACTCATGTGAACTTGAATAGGTTTGTGGGCGGCTGAATTTCAGATCAGACCTGTTTCTAGTTAAAAATGCAATGAATGGATCAGCTGTAAAATTAAAGATGCTGTAGGATCTAAAGAGAAAGTTCTTTGTGTAGCAGAAGTATAAAGTGCGAAATGCCACAGCTCAACAGATAATTCAAAGAGACAGTCGGCACTGCTACAGACAGTACAGTGTCCTAAGTATCCCTGGCTATGGGAATTACTCTTGCTTTTAAACTACCATTTCAGTGTTCTGCAAGCTTGATATAAAATCCTCTGCTCCATGCTCACTCCCACGCAAGAGCCCTTGAGAACTTGAAGATTTAATCTTACAAAGTAGTTTTTCTTCTTGAAGTAGGTTCTATTTTAACGCGGCTATATATGTAAAATTTGCACAATTCAAATTGTACTGCTATATCATGCATTCAGGGGGTCACGTGCCAGACAAACGTCCTTTTAACATATGTGCAAAAGCTTTGATGGTAACTTGAACAGTAAAATAGCTGTCGGTATGTGAATGGTGCCTGTGTGCCTAGTTTGCTAGTGAAAAAGCGAATCTGTATTCCTCTGGAAATAAATGCAGTGAAATAAATGACGCTTGCAGAAGGGCTGATGCTGGGAAGAGGAATTCCTTTGGGCGCAGCCCCCGCATCCGCGACGGAAGGTGGTGCCATTGCCCCAGGCTCCCGCTCCTGCCCGCGCCTCGGAGCAAGCGGGAAGGTTATGATGAGTACGTGCAGCTGAACTTCAAGCGATAACACTGTGCCATTTTTCTTTTGTAAATTTGCTCAAAATTTAGAAGTAGGCGCTTTATTCTTGTTTCACTTGAGCTAAACACACCTTGATCTGTCAGGGGTGAGGAGCAGCATTTCATTCCTTCGGACAAAGTGAACCAAAGCTGCAGCTGTGTCTAAAAATCAGTCCTGTAGTCTTGATGTATCTGAAGAGTAATGCCTTGGGATGCTCAAAGGTATAGTCATCTTGTTTATGAACTGTATTACTTTGTTTAGGAATATAAGCCAGGGGCTGTGAATGGGAATGATTAATTTCTGAACAGCAGTTGCTATGTTCTGGTTAAGTAAAATTCTGTGGTGGTCAGAGGACCTTTTTCTTATCTAAGTAGTTCAGGGTGATGCAAGTACCTATAAAAATTTAAGTACGTACAAATGGAGAAGAGGACGGTGACTGATGAATATATTATACAATTAAGAACCTGTTCTGAATGATGAGCAAAGCAAAGGAGTACAAATTTATGCCACCACACTTACGGGCAACGTATTAAATATTAAGACAAAAAGAATTCTATTGGCATTAATTACAGCTGGTAAATTTGTCAATAAGGGTAGAGAAAGTGAATTCAGCTTATTTATTGTGGTTTGGAAACCAAATTAAGAAATGTTTTCACATCTTACGAAGTAATATTTTCTGCTCTGTTGTTTTCAGAAGATAAAGAACACCTGTCAAAACAGCACATCTGGATAAATTATATTCAAATGCTTTTGGAAGAATTGGCCAGCAAATTCTCTCCAACATGTAATATTTAATTATTTTATGGGGATGGGGAAAACAGAAGCCATAACACTGCAAGTTAATGTAATATCCATGTTTGAGAAGAAAGGAATGGTCTAGACAACTGGTAATGTCTGTGAGCCTGCTACTGATTTTTGACAGATTTGTAGAGCCACCAGTATGCAGCTTACTGTGTTATCCTTGGTCTTTAATTGATACGGCATTTGTTGGCATAAATTGAAACAGGTTTCTGTTTCTAACCGACATTGTTTGTGTATGCAGGGTGGCATTGCTTATGGTGGATTTGTACAGTGTGGGAGTTGTCCAAGCTAGTGTTCTCCAAACCCTTGGATTGAGTACCCCCTCAGTAAAAAATGTTTGAGCACTCACTCCCAATATATGTATATATTTGTAAATTATATACATGTACTACTGAAGTTCTAAGATCATCTTCCCGCACCACCGTGGATCATGTTCCAAACCCCCAGGGGTGTGCACACCCCACTTTGGAGACCACTGGTCTAAGCAACTAGAATCAACAGCCCCTCTCGGTAGGTGTAATTCTGATAGTTCTCAAAACGTAGCTGTAAATTAGAGTTACTGCAGAGCAGGTGAGTTTAAGTGGAGTTGTAAGGATATGGCACTACATAAATTTTAATATTCTGGTAAAAAAATAATTGTACTATCCATGGATGACACACACACACAGGGCGAAAGAGGACAGCTGTAGGGTGGCTTGGTCAGCAGAGTACAAACAGACGATGTGCATATTTTAATACATTTGCATGTAAAGTTGAATGTCTGTAAACTGGGGTTGAAGCCCACGCTTAGAAGAACGGGGACTCCTCTGTCCCGAAAAACTCGTTCTGTAAAGGTCCAGGGAGTCGTGCTGAGCAATCAGCAAACTGGTAAGAGGCAAACCAAGCTTTGGTAGGGACAATGAGAGCTGATTTGCTCTGAACGTTTTCAGCATTTAGGAAGGCTGAAATCATTTTGGTAGCTTCTAACTTTGGAAGCTGCCAGGTCTGGGCTATGTTTTCAGATACAAGGACAAATTGCTGACGAGATTCCTCTTTTCTGTTCTGTGTAGACAGTTTCATTAATAACTCACTGCACATATGGTGAAATTTTTTAGAGGCAATTACAGATATGACATATTGTACACAAGGTTTTAGAGTGCTGTGTCATCAATTGCTACTTGAAGCAAATGACTTCGTGACCTGGAGGTACTGTTATAACTGAAATCTTAGACTGCACAATAAGTCCTGGCTGAGGATTTGAGGAAAATTTTTCTTTTTTTTAATAATTTCCTCTAGTGAGAAATCAAAGTATTCCTTATTACTCCTTAAGACCAGGTTTTACTAGCTGCCAAGCCAAAATAAATCTGTCTAATTAGAATAAATAAAGCATTTCTAGCTGTAATGAAATTGTGCAAATGCCTCAGGAATTCTAACTTGACTCTTGGTTAAGAGCCTGATGGCGTACCAGGGCGCCGTGATCCCGTGTGCAATGGGAGTTTTTACGTTCAAACGGGACTGTGTTGCTTTGGTCCATCTGAGCACAGACCTGCACATCACACTTGTGCTTTGGAAGGATGATGTGCTGGACAGACCCTGCAAGGATTTGATCTCTGTGCATTCTAGATAATTTGTGTAAATTACTGTTAACGCTCCATCAAGTGCCAGATTTGACGGTCGCCTTATATGCACATGCAGAAAGGACTCGGTGCAAGCAGGCAGCATCTGCAAGTTCCTTATTTCCTCTTTGTTAACTTTTAAAACTTGCTTTTTTAAACTATGCCCCTTAGGCGCCTGAGATGCAAACTGCCAGTTGCACTATGGATCTCTGTTTCTGATGACTCACTGTCTCCGCTGTGGTTTTTGTGGTATCTTGGTGTGATTTGTGCAGAGTTTGTACCTGCTTTGGAGAAGGAAAAACTAATCCATTTTCTGATAATGTAGGAACGGTCTGTGGGCAGAGTGCTGGTTTGGAGCCTCCCGTTTCATTGCCATGCTCCACAATGGGCTTTCTCCGTCATTCTCTGACCTTTCGGTTGTGGTTGGTCTCCATTACTAAAATGGGAGGTAATATCTTTCTTATACCTTGTAATTAATTCTGGACACCCTATACCAAATCGTTTAACACCAAGGTTAAGCATTGCTAACTTTTATTGTTTACATCAGTATGTCATTATAAAAAGAAAAAAATCAAATCCATCTCGGAGGTCCTGAGAAGTTTGATATCTCCATGAAGGTGCTAACACTGAAGTGCTAAGCGCTGTTATTGGTGGCCATGGAACCAGACGTTAAAAATATGCACCCATGTGTGATGTGTCCTGTGCTGTAAATTCAGTTTTCTCCTAATATCACAAAGAAGTCAGAGCTTATTGCCTTTCTCAATATATGCAACAGAATAGGTTTCTTGTGAAAACATTGGCAAGTTACTGGTTTTGCCACTTCATACACCAGTGAAAAAGCTCTTTGAAGAGCATGAAGGGAAGATTAACGCTGTTCATTTGCTAAAGGTAGGGAAGGCTGTGGATTTTGCAAACTCATCACAGAAGCATTTTCAATAGTATTTTTTCAGTGCGGCCATTTCACTTTTCTCTATGCGTCCTGCAGTGATGCTCTCGTTCTGTTTTCTGACATGCTTCATACCTGCTGTAAGAACATGAAGGTACAGGTTGTGTAGAGTTAATTGGGAACGGAGTTATTTCCATAGGCCACATAAAGGTCACCATTTGGAAACAAAAATAGAAAAGCTGCCCGAATGTTCATTTCAGCCCTGGGGTTTTAGAATAGCTTTGACTTCTGTCCTTTGAAGGCTACATGAGGCTGAAGGATGGCTGTTTGAAGTGATCCCTGGTGGATTTTGAATGTACATCTATGGCAAAGTGCAGCGAGCTGACATGATGACATGACACCAGACCAATCTCACCTTTATCTTGTTAACATAAATACCCTTCTAAAAACGCATATATTTTTAGGAACTGTGAATTAGCATCGTTCTTCCTGTGCTTCTGTCCTTCAGCTGACTCTTTGGCATGTTAGTAGGAGGGGTTTTTAAAGCTGACCCGATTCCAGAACAAAGAATAAATTCCTGTTCGCAGTGTATCTCAAGCATTTCTCATGATCCAGCTCCTTTACACTTGATTCAGCAAAGCTCTGAGCACGTGCAAACTGAATTTATGTATAACATCAAGTTTCTTAAAAGCAATTTTAGGAAGAAAAGACTGGTAAAACAATAAAACATTTTTCCTAACAGATCAATCTAAAGAATTGATCTTTTTAATCAGTATAACAACTGGGAAGAGCTATATATATGCTCACTTGATGGCTTATAAATCACACTCATCAGAAGGGAAATGGAAAAGATGTTGTTCTTCCTGTCCCATTTGTCATACCGGTATTTATTTCCAAAGAGCATTTACTCCTTTGGAAAGAGTGCAACAACTTGAAAGTCATCAATGTCTACATTCTCTTTTCAAACTGCATTAAGTATTTTTTAGCAACAGCTCCATCTCTATCCTCTGCTGAAGGCCACGCTGGATATTTCCTGGTGCACGGGACACCTTGTGAAGTCCCTCATGTAGGCAAGGCATGATGCTATGAAACAGCGTTCATGGGGCAGTGGGTGTGTGGGTGGCGCAGGAGCGGGGACCTGTGTGCATGGATGCAGGCTAAACTCGTGAAGATCTGGGAGTTTTAATAGACCCCAAGTCTGGTGTCCAGCCCTTCCATCCATGGATAGGAGGAGACTGAAAGAATAATGCTTGCTGAGGCCAAACGTATTCCTGATGCTTTTAAGAAGTAAACTATAACAAAAGGTACTGCTGGGTGGTTAGTAAACATCGAAAGCAGCAGCAATTATAGGAAGATAAGACTGAAATGGGAGTTTCTGGGCTATCAGCACTAATACCTTCTACTTCAGGCAAGCATGTCATATATTTTCTTCTTATAATCCAGTCATTTTCCACAGTTTTGCTGCTCACAGAGCTAGAAATCTTTTTATTTCTATCTTAATTCGGTTCCAACTTGTGCACTTTTCTTCTTGTGCCAGTACTAATTTTTCATTTCTAGCCCATACGTTCACCCCACCAGTATGCATTGAAAAAGCAATTCTTATCCCTTTTCAGGGCTCGGTGAGCCCATCTTTTGCAATCCACAGTTGCCAGAGAAGCTTTCCATTGCTTCAGTCATCCAAAGAGGCCGCCTTTGCACCCAGGGCAAAGTTTGATTTACTTTTTCTTAAATTTGGAAGACCAGTGCAGTTATTGTAGCTGAGATCTCACCTTTTGTTTTGAAAGCGTATCGCTGAAGATCCTGCCTTTTGGCAGTCTGACATGAATATCTTTAGGGTTTTTTGATGCTTAACATGCAGGCTTTTCCTTATATCCCTGCAACTTGGATTGACAGTTATACTGAAAAAAGAAACAAACCCTTTCCCACAGGATGTGATTTTTACAACTACTAGTTTGCTGCTTCCAGTAAAGATACCAAATAATACACCTTAAAATCCCCATAGTAGTATTACCCTGCTGTATCTGTTTCTCTCAGATTTTTAGTGCTGTGGGAAATCTGCCAGGGAAGTACAATAAACACATAATAAAAACTGCGGGAACTGTATATATGTACATGTGCATACGCACTTATTTAGAAATGCAATCTTTCTATTCCTTCACTTTAAATAAATTTAAGAAGTGAAGTCTTGAAGAATTTTGGCAATGAATTTGATCTTTTGCTCCAGAACATCTCCTTTTATCTAAGGAGACGGTGTGTAGCATTAGCATGGAAGATACATGACAACTGTGTTGCTGCAGTCTGCTCTTGAAAGAGTTTCTCCTGGTGTGCTCGACCCTTGTGAGGTTCTTCGAATGGAGAGGAACGCTCTAAAAAGGTGCCAACACTCACGTTAGCAAGCAAGTGGAAGGGAAACTATGGTCAGAAAACAGAGGCTGCTGCTTAACTTTTCTGTAACGTAGACAGAGTCTTTCTACGACTGTTTTTGGTGGCTTTCAATACCAAAAAGGCAAAGGTCAGTTCTGTGTGAATGACAAACCAGGCATACTTGTTAAATGGGCCATGTCTACCGAGTTGGATCGAGTATATAGAGGTAACGGCTGGCCGGAGCGGACCGTGAGGCTGTCGTTCTCTGAGGGAGCTGAAGGAAACAGCGGGCTGGCTCACTGGGTGTGCTGGGAGATAACGTGAATGGCAAAAAATGCCATTTTGGATAGTCTAATAAGAACACAAAGCACCTTTTTAATTTGTAGTGCCCATGCTTAACTTGCATGTATATACAAGCAATTTCATTGTACTTGGAAATGCATTTAGGTGCAGCTTGTGGCTGCTGTAGTTCCTCTAAGAATTCGTAGAGCTGTGGTGTATTTGTAGCTGTGTAACGTGCTGTTTTGCTTTCTTACACTTCAAATAGATTAAAACAGAAAGGCTAACAGACAAATGGTCTGTAGTCTAGATGCCAAGCCACTGCTTAATTTGTCTGACAACCCAACCATATAGTCTGTGGCAAAATGCAGTGCGTTATGATTACTGTTCTCTGCAAGGTACAATGAACTGATTTCAGAAGGAAATGGATCTTTTTATATGTTACTGTCATCTCTACATGTGTAAACTTAGGTGCTGTTGCCAGACCCATGTGATTTCATTTGCTATCTGATCTCTAATTTCATAGATCAAGTCCTTTAACATATTATCATATGTTGTATATAATGTAATTCTTGAAAAATTGATCGAGTTGTTGTCTTAAGATTTTGGGAAGGAGAGGGAAGAGGAGGCTACAGTTAAAAACCCGTCAGCCAGAAAACAGAAAGGGTTCTGCTGAAGTAAGGAGCACTTCAACTGCCTGGTTCATCTGTCCTTCAGGCAATTTTGGTATTGAGGAAAATATTCTTCTGTGTGTGTGTGTGTGTGTGTGTGATTTTTTTAATTATAATGCACTGAAAGTCATAGGTTTCTAAAAATAACTTATAGATCATAACTTGTACATGTTACTAGGCATGTGAAGGTCTGTTCCTGAAAGGAGGGGGACTACAACTCAGTGAGCAGTCTGTATGCAATTTTGGGAGGTAGGAAGTAGAATTGTAAGTACTTTTCAAATATTGATACTTTTTTATGGTTTTCTTCAGCTCTATTTCCCTAGCTTTCCCTTTTTGTAAAGACGGAAAGAGACCATCATTTCTTTGCTTAGCAGGAGGAGAAAAAGGGTTATTTAAAGTTATTTAAAGTAGATAAAAATTAATTATTATACCAAGGATTGAAAGTCAAGAGACATGAGTTCTATTTCTAGCTTTGCGGCTGGCTCGTAATTGCTCTTTGGCAGGCGATGTCATGGTGTGACGCACATTTAAATGGGCTCTGGCTCCTGGAGCGAGCGGTCCCTGCTCCTGCGCTGCACCGCACGAGCTGTAGTGCTCCTGTGTGTGGCAGGGCCACGAACCAGATGGGGAACTGATCCAGCTGCCGATGACCCCCATCCCCCAAAAAACAACCCCACAACCGACCGACCAACCAACAAACAAAAACCAAAAAAACCCAAAACCAAACAACCAAAGAGCAAAAGGGTGGTGATGGAGGAAGAGGAGGGTATTTCTTCAGCCAGAACAGCCACCTGATGCATGTCATTGTGCAGCGGCTCAAACATGCCAGCACGAGACATGTCAAAATGTTAACCTTACTGCATCTCATGTGCCTTACCTGGGAAAACGGGAAAAAAATATTCAAAAATATTTTCTTCAAAATATTTATCAGTTAGATAATGTGGCTTCCTTGAGCTGCACAAGATTTTGATCGAGTCAAACAATCCAAATAATTGTCAAGCAAAGCAAAAGCTGTGTAGAAAGGCTTGACCTTGAGTAGGCGTAAGGACTGCACTTCATCATTCACTTGATGGGATAAAAATGATTTTACTTTAAAACTACCCTATAGTAGACAAAAATGTCCTGCTTTTAGTATGCACGGAGTAAAAAACTGCCCAAGATAAAGGCATTACCACACAACATTTAATTCAACCTAGGTGGCTAAACTATTGTCTTCCAAATCATAATGAAGTATAACTGGTTTTGTTGCAGTCTATTGAACTTTGGCAGAAGGCTGCTGAGCCTTCTGTCAAAGTCAGTCAAGCCCAAAATACCTAAGTGCTCCAATTGTTTACAGAGGTAACACTGTTTGTAGGAAAATATAAAAATTTCTATTGAACTTTACTTACTTTTATTGTAGGGCAGTATCTTCCTTGCACGTTTCTTTTTTGTGATATTCTTCATCTAAACCTCCTTTTTCTAAACGAATCCGTTTTAAAAAAGAAAGACTGAAAATCTCAACAACAAAAAGAACAAATCTGAGTGATTCAGATTGAAAAACTTGTTTCAAGTCGGAGTGATGTTCCCTGTGTGAAAGAGACGAGCTGCTTTTTGCAAATTGGACCTTGGATAATGAATTTTATTATGAGCCTCATTCTTTGTAATATGCTTGTCTCATTTAGTCACAGTTGATTGTTACAATTTTATATCAGTCATGACTGTATATTCATGGGATTGCAGTTTCTACAGATGATTTTCTGTGACTTGGATTTTGGACGAGTTCTGAGGAGGTACAAATGGACAGTCTGTGCTGGGAAACCTTAACTAGCCTGGAAAATTACATCTAGGTTTTGCTCTTTTGTTGCCATAGGTGTAGAAGAAGAAAAAAAAAACACAAAAAAACAAACCTGGAAACTGGGGAAAAGTATCAAATTCACCATGTTTTGTTGAGTGAATAATCATACTGAAGTGGCATGTTTTTGTAAGCAAGACACAAGGGGGTTACCTAACATCTTGTATGAGACTCCTCATAATGCAGCTGAAGGAGAGCCCCTCTTTCACTTAGAAAATAAAACATAGTAATAATCAGTCTGTTCCAAACATTGTTAGCAAGGTGTTTAGTTTGAGTGAAAGGAAAAATCAAAGGAAATCAGTACAGCAGCAGTAACTTGAATTCTTGGGCAGCACTTAAGGTGCGGTACCTGTAAGAAAGGTTGATGAGACTCTTCCCAAAGCCCTGGGGAGAAGGAGCGAGAAGCCAGGAGGCAATGAAACATGACAGGGGAGCACCCTGTGAGAAGGCAGGAGTAGCAAGAATGGAAAAGGCACCAGCAAAAAATCCCCTGGGGTTTTAGTGTAAATGAGCTCAGTAGCACAGTAAGGTGAAAGATGGGGAGCTAAGAGCTGCAAAAGCTAAACGTCGGATCAGGGACCGTAAAACACATGATGCTCCCAGAGGTGGAAAGAGAGAATTCATGGAACTACCCTTCTTCGGGCAGGTACTGGAACATGAGTAAGTGAGGAAGGAAAATGATTTACTGAGGATGATCAGCCTCAGTAAGAAAGGACTAAGTAGAAATCAACGAAATAACAGAGGTTAAATCCTTGTAAAAGACTTGAATGTTTAGAAACATGGTCTACTTGCATTACGTCAGATACAAGTACCTAACTGTTAGATCCCAATTTAAATTATACTGCATGGAAAATGTTATCAGATATATCTAATGCATTTCTTTAAATATTGTTGTGTCTACATCTAAATCTGCTTTATCTTTCAAATTATATGTTTTTCCTACAGTTATGACAGTTTTTCTGTTAATCTGAGGCAGGTTTGTTTTATTGATGATTACTCTGATCATAGCGTGTAATGACTGCAGTCAGGCTTGCCTTCATTGTCTCTTATCCTCCCCTAAATGTATACCCTGGCAGCAATTAAGCTTCCAGTTGGGAAATAAGGAGAATGTGGTTGAGACTGCATCACTAAAGGAAAGTATATCAAATAAACTACAGCGAAATGACAAAAAGTGTCTCTCCAAAGCCAGCAGTGATAATGTTGCAAGTGCCTGTGACAGCCTCTGACTGAAAGAAGCCAATGGCTTTACCCGTGAACGGACAAATCGATCCCTTTCTCTGGAAAGGGAATATCATTCCAAACGCCGGGGGTGAGAATCATTCTCATACATGAGAAGTGTGCCGCATCGCCCTTACCATACGCTGCAGGTAACAAGGGTCTTTAAAAACATCATTATTAACGTGCGTGAGGGTACAAACTCCTACCGGCATCAGGATTATTCTGCTGTCAAACAGTTACAGCTGTTCAGCATTCGGACACGTACTACTTGTTTGTGTTTCATTTTTAACGAAGGAATGGGGGGTGCAGCAGTTCTTAATTTTTAACCACATTTGTTGCCTCTGACTTTTTTTTCTGCCTCAGTTTCCCCACCTTTGAAATACAGACAATGGTAAAAGCTATTGCCTCTTTCAGCCAGCTGTTGCAATGGTCAGCGGCTTGGTCTGTGAAGTATGAAATGGTTTATACCATTTCAGGTGTAATAGCACCACAAGAGCCCTGGTCAGCAGAACAGGTTTTACTGAAGTACAACCTCAAAAACTCCGGAGGGGAAAGCAGGGTACCAAGGTCTCTTGGGCAGCACGGCAGCCTTCACAGCTTCATGGAGCTGGATGCTGTGCCCCCACAGCACAGGGTTTATGTCTGGTCCTTAGTAGTTTACTATTACTTCTGCAATTAAAATGGCCAGTATGATTGAGGGGGGGGGGGGGAATATGTATATATATGTATATAAAAGGACAGTATACATTTGTTTGTTTCTTGAAGACATTAGTTTACATGTAGCACAGCACTGATAGAGTTTTAGTTCATTTCCCACCAGCTCTCTTCTTTGCAGACTAGCTGGGAAGGTGTCAGTGTGCAGGATTCACTGCTGTGTACAGAGAAAGCAGCAATGAAATCTTCTTACTTGATGTTCTTGTATATCTCCAGTGCTAGAGCTGAATCATTGCCAATAATATAGCTAGAACTGCTCTGTCTTCTAATTTCAAACCTACGTAGTAATTTCTTGCCACTTGACTGGGCATTATGCTAAAAGTAATTGAAATCACACTGTATGTGACAGCATATACAGGCAAGCTTCTGCTCTGTTTTGGCAGTCAGTAATACAGAACAGAAAAAATTTGGTTTGAATTTCTCTCAAAAACTAAGTCATGTGAGATTATGATGATATTGTGGTGAAAAAAATGATAATCAGAATAAATTACTCTTTGAATTAGTTTCCCTCCTATAACTGTTAGAGGGTGTAATTGTTGCACCCAGCAGGTAACATTTGCATAGAGTTTATCTGCTTGTATTAATACGCTTATGTAATATATAGGAAAGATTTTGGGAATTTGTGAAGGTGCCAAGACCTTTTCCAGTTGTACCTATGAGACAGAGCAACATTCTTGGCAGGTGCTAGAACCACGAAGCCTTGCACTTTACCTCCAATCCATGAAATCCATCCCGTTCCTAGTAACTTTTAGGCCAGCCAGTGCAGTGCTAAATTAGATGGCATGTTTTGGCGCTGGAAAGCAGTCAGTTGTACTGGAGGGCCAAGGCAGCGTTTGGCTATGATCCAGCGTTCAAGGCTAAGTTTTCCCAAGACAACAAGGATGCTTAACGGGTGTTAGAATTGGTTGGTCTCCTCTTGCCTCTGTAGATTGCAGCGATGCTCACTGATAGCACAGCAGGGCTGTTGGCTCGCATGATCGCAAGACTGCTTGTAGACAAGGCAGTGCTTTTACAAGATGTGTTCTCATTGGGGAAGAACTTGGAATTGTTTCCTTAGCACATGTTAGAATATAAAATAACACATGCTGTGTGTTTTGTATATGCATGCACATGCCTGGGGCAGTGTCAAGAGGGCTTGTATATGGATTCTGTTCAGTGGCTAAACAGAATTAAAATTGTCCATCTGGCACCTTTCAGAATCCTGGAGGTGGCAGGCACGCAAAATGTGAACTATACAGATGAATTGTACAAGTCCAAGTGAAGAAAGAAAGCATAATTGCATTTAAGATTAATGCCCTTCTAGCTGCAAATGGCAATCTGCATCCATTCAGAGCAAAACTTCCTGGCACTTCATCTTGTCCAAGGGTCTGGTTTAGGACAAAGATAATTCTGATAGCTGCAAATGAGTGTTTCCCTGACTTTACAGGGTAAATAAAAGTAAGATCAGAATTAGGTGATCTTGAGCCTTTTCTGCTTGGACTTTCAGGGAGACTTACCTGAGAAGGTGCTAGACTTTTAGCTCGTGTCAGAGGGGCACGTGATACTGGGTAAAAGCAAAGCGGCCACTTCAGCGTCATTCACGCAACTTTTATCAGTGTTGCTGCGAGCGCTCCATCTCCTGGGAGCACTGAGCCCTTTTGGCGTCCTCATGCTCCGACCGCTTTTCTCATGCACGATCCCAGGTGACTGAGCGCCGCAGTACCGTGCTTCCTGCCTCTGAAGGTCAGAATCCTCGTCAGTGGCGTCACAACCGATTTGCTTAAAACCAGGCTGAGGTCACTGAACTGTTAGGAGGTTTCAAGTAGAAAACGTGAGGAAAAGCAAATCAGCTCTTCTGAAAGGCTGACCTCCATCTCCCAGAGCCACTGGAGCAATGCGGTAAAAATAACACAAAGAAACTGAGCTGTTCCTGGCATGTAACTCTGATCGGACTTGCAGCTCGTGGGCTCTCACGGAGTGGGAGGATGGATGCCTTCCTCGTCAGCCTCCAGCCAGCTAATTAGACAACCAGAAGGTTTCTTCCCAGCTGCAGCTGGTCTTGAAGCATGCAGGCTTGATAATCTTTTTTTTTGCTTTATTGTTGTGAGAGTAATATAAAATTTTCTTACCAATATGTATTTCAATAATATTTTGCACTTATTCAGCATCTTTTGCATTGAAAATCTCAGAAGTGCTTAACAGAAGGGAGTGAAAATTATCTTCCAATTTTTCCACAGGGAAAGCTGAAGCAAGCTTTTAAGGACTTCTGGTGTGGATTTTGGAGAGGCAGCACATTCAGATTTTGAATTTAGGCTTTTGTAATTTTTTTTTTCCCTTCTGTTTCATTTTTTACTGGAAAAAAAGAACTTTTTAAACTTTTTTTCTGTACTGTACGGAGGCAGTAATGCAGGGCCCAGGTGCAGGAGGTTGCTTATTCTGGTGTGATCCTCCATTCGCTGGGAAGCTCTGCGTAAGAGTTTGGTTTGTGTACGTTTTGACCTTGAACCCTGGAAGAGAGAGCTTTCTGGTATTTGATGACAAATTACATGACAAAGATGATGAAGGAATCATATGCAGGGAAACTGTCTCAGATCACTTTTACGCAGAAATGTGCTGTGCAGTGTCTCTCTGGACGTGCCGCCTTCTGACAGAAAGGTCTAACGTAGGGAAGGCGGTAAAGAGGTTCTGGTTGCACTGGAGATCTTGGCCTTGCGCCAAAGGAACGCTTGGGAACGGTGAAGGCAGCGAGATGGAGCCCATCACACAGGCGTGCTCGCCTATCCTGTTAGTCCCTCTGTATTTCCCATCCTAGTTGAATTACCTTTCCAGTGCTTTTGTGGGGCCATGTTTGCATGTTGGAAACACGCTGGCCGCTCACAGCCACCGCTCGGCGCTGAGCTCCCTCGGCTGCGTGAGGAGTTTGTCTGGAAACGTGCGTCAGCACTCAGGCCCCTTGAACACGCTGTTTCCGTGTCATAAAACGCATCCGCTTCGTGTGTCCCTGCAGCGGGGAACGGAAAGGTGGGAACGATACGGGGGAGCGTGTGGGGAGGAGCAAGCCCCTGCGGCAGCAAACCGTGATGGTCCCCTGTTGGTGAGGAGGCACCAAGGGGAGCGTGAGTGAGCAGAGCAGGGGAGGAAGGGAACAGCCTGCGGCCGGTGCGCGTGGCTTGGTGTGGGGGCTTGAGACTGACAGCCTGACGTGTGCCAGTCAGGAGTTTTCAGATGCCAGGGGATTTGCTGTATGGTACGGTTTGTCAAAAGGGCACAGCCTTGTCTGCCCCGAATTGCACTTCAGTTCTGCTGTGCTTCCCCGTTCTTGAAAGGGTTTCCAGTCCTCCTCTGTTGGCTCTTGGAAAGGAACCATTGCTAGCACTGGCCCTGAAAACTGGTAGAGCTGAGCAAACCAAAGCAATTCTGTGATCAGAGGAGTATGGTGAGTAAGAAGTGAAGCAGTACATGGTAACTCTTTCTCTGATTTGGGAAAAGGATTGTAAAAACCCTTGGGTTCCAAGTTCAGTCCAGCTGAACTCACGGCATTTCAGTCTCAAATGGGGCCAGGGCGCTCCCTTATCTCTCGGGCTAAATGAAGTCGGTAGCATTGTGGAGTCGTGTATTGTAACGTGTGCTATACAGATATCTGACAGGAAAAACTGCATGTAGTATTTAATATATTATTTTTATTTATTATGCTGCTAATATAAAGCTCCTAACCTACCACTACGTTTGTGTGCAAAACTCCAGAAAAGCGGTCGAGAAATTTTTGTTCCAAAATTTACCTTTTCAAGGGATATCAAATCCTCTGGCAAAATACTGGAAAAGACCTGGCATCTGGTTGAACAGATCCTGGTTTACTTTTTTTCATTATAAGTCTGTGATTTGCTGCTGTCGGAACCATGGCAACTCGTGAGCATTTGTTGGGGCTGGCTTGGCAGTATTTGTCTGTACTGATGCTATTCTAAAGAGCACATGAACTTGAGTAAAAGCTTAGCTCAAGTTTCACCAGTTAGATGGAAACAGTGTAAACAGTGTTGCTTTTTCAGGTAATCTAGGACTTTAAAACTTAAAGTACTTTGGGCTGCCTTACGCAAAGAAATACCAGCAATGTAGCCCATGCTTTGGATTTTATTTCAAGATGTATTGAAAATGCCCCAGTGACAGCAAACACAGACTGTGCATTTCAGAGTTAAAGGAGGTAAAACTGCAGAAACGATGATGTGCAAGAATTCTTTCCTTTGAAGGCTGGAGAAGCCTGACCAAGAAATACCTCAATGAGAGGTGCTGAGCATCCGTCCGTGTTGGTGCAGTCAGGAAGAGCTGCACTTCAGCCTTCCCACTGACACGCAAAAGCCTGACAGAGGCAATGGACCGAGTTCAGGAAAGCTCAGAGAGGCTGGTATATATTCTGTCTGGTTTGGTGATGCTTAAGAGGATGGTCTGGGGGGTGGTGGGGGAATCACAAATAAAATTATGGTGAGAAAATACTTTCTGCTTAGGCATAAAAGTCACGCTACAGCATTTTGATGCTTATGCATCATGGGTATTGTTCTAAAATTTGAGTTGTAAGTCGGTAGTATACCCCATTTTGGGCTGAGCAGTATAGGAGTTGAGTATTACCTAAGAATTAGTATCAAATTTAGAAAGTGATTTAGTTCTGGGAAAGCACACGTAGCATCATCGTTTTTATACAGCCTAGCATCTGCTGCTTAAGCTGCCTGATACGTCTTGTGAGGTTGAAAAGGGCACTGACCTTGCCGTGAGATTGCTTACTAGCCAGAATTGCCAGAGAGCTGTGGTATGTCTCAGGGTGCGTGCGGGTGTGAAAGCTGCTGAGCAGAAGCTACAAGGTCCGGCCCATCACAGCGACGTTAGGTAAATGTGCTGATCAGTACAGTCTATCCGTCAGCTAAGAGCCCTGCGCTCCCCTGCTCCGTAGCGAGGCACTGACCCAGCTTCATCCTCCTGTAGGACCGGCTGGCTCTTTTTGTATTATTGCTGCACGTCCACCGCAAAGGGAGACTGTGACAGCTCCACCTGGATGTTTGATTTTATTTATTCATGGCCCGTGGAACAATGAAGTCAGAGGTAGGTGAATGATGCAGTGCAGGAAGTTGCTGCAGCAGTAGCTTCGCTACAGAGATGATGATTTAATGTATCAGGCTAGCGGCGGAGGAAAATATTAATAAATTCCGTTTATGCATGTATTGGGCAGGGACTGAGGCAAAACAAGGCTTTCTGGGCGCAGCAGATGATATTTTCTAATTATATAGCTTTCTGTTATGCCTGAAGTAGTCATGTATGAACGTTTTGCTTTCCTGAAATGAAAGAAACCCAGCCTTTTCAAGGCAAAGCTCTCCATTTAACTTGCTAGAATTAACGGAATGTTGTGTGTCGTTCTTATAAATGCATATCAAGTTCTCAGCAGAAAAATAAGCTTGTTAATGGTCGTAGCTGATGTACAGTGTTATGTAGATTGCTAGCATTGATTCCAGACTGTAGGTTCAGGTTTCCTATTTGCATTTAGTCAATCGAGTCTGTGCCCACCCTGAATCCCTTCTGGTGAATTTCTGTGGATTTTGTCGCTCAATGTATTTCTTCTTTGTGTATCTGCTTTTAAATAAATCATCAGAAATATAAACAATCCTACAGCAGAGGGAGCAGAATGTTTCAGGAAGCGGAATCCTTCTGTTCAGTCGCACGCAATCTATGCCGTTGTTAAAGGAGGGGGGTTCATGCAAGCCATGAGTACGTTTCGGGTTTTTAAAAAAACAGCCTCACGTCTGTCTTGTAGGTAGGAACGTGGGGATTCATAGGACAGAGAGGTAAATGGGTTCCTAGCAGAGATCCCAAAGCAGAGCTGCGGGGCTGGCCTGTGCAGGTGGGTGCTGGTTATGCAATGGCTGGCCACAGCGCGGGTGAGGCGGCGGAGAGTTCGGGGGCTTGGTTTGTTTCTTCGTTTGTTTTTTTTTTTTTTTTCTTAGTATGTGTCATACATTTCTTGTGTATTTCTTAATTCTAAATAATTCTTCATATTTTTTTTAACACAAGATAATTCCTGTCAGCGTCATTGGGTTTAAATGGTATTAGATTAATGGTATTAGATTAATATCTTTTTATTTTAATGGGGTATTAATCGTTGCTATATCTTCCAAGTGTCCATTACTTTAAACTGCTGTGGGTTTGGTTTGACTGTGTCCTGTGGAGCTGATGCTTGGTTAGGACAAGCCAAACGGGGATCTGAGCTGCCACCAGCACCCGGGGCAGGAAGTTGTGACATTCCCGTGTAAAACCCAAAGCTCTGCGTGCGCTGCCCGTCAAAATGCCGGTGCTTTTCGTCTTTACGCGGTAGTTTGAGTTGGAGATGGTGGTCTTGGGGACCTCCCAATGTCTACATACAGTTGGGAGTAAAGGAATGAAAAATACCCTTAAGTCCTAAGCCTAGTTAAAGTTAAAATTCACAGCCGGATTGCTGTTTTATAGGAATCTTTATAAACAGAATGAAAAATACCTTGACTTATCATTGATAAAAATGTCAGCAATGTTCTTCTGCTGTGGAATAGCCAGGGAAGGTATGAAAACAGTAAATTGAGACCTAAGCTTTGTGTGCTGTGAAGGTCTGCTGGCCAACAGATTTGGGGGGGGGGGGGGAGGCAGGGGGCCGAATCTGGCTGACAACTAAACACAAAATTTCTTTAAGCAGACTGAGAGGTGTGGGTAGCGTTGCGTCAATGGATTAAAGGGTGTTTGGGGGTGAGAGCCTGTGTCACTTTGAGAAGGTCACAGGCAGAGAAATTCAGCTGGGCATGCCCTGAGTCCAACCTCTGCCGTTCCTCCCGGTGCTTCGTGTGGTGTGGAGCCCGGCGGAGCCGGAGGGGAGCGCGGGGCACTGCCCCTCACCGGGCAGGTCAGTGCTCCGGGAGGCGGCGGCCGATGGGTGTCCGGGGCTCCTGGGTAATGTGCGGTCCGTCTCGGAGCAAGTCAGCGTGTAACGTCGTGGGTCCAGCCACCAAATGAGCAACTCTGTTGCCTGCTTTTTTTAAGTGCTTGAGGAAGAGAGAAGTACTACTAAATATTACGTAAAATGAATTTTTCTTTCACTAAATTACCCTTTAATTTTAAACATGGTACCATTTAAAAGCAATACGCTACGTTTTTTCCTAATCCTTTTTTCTGAAATAACTTACAGCATTTTTTTTTCTCAATTAAATGAGAATAAAAGATACTGTTTTGCAGCTTCAGGAAAAAATATAGGTCTTGAATTTATAAATGCATCACTTCATTAGATTTGAAGCATTTGTGCTTGCAGCTGTATACATGATTATATGTTTGAAGGTCTGGAGGCTTTCAGAGGCATGTTTTTGGTTTTACTGTAACGTGGATAGTAAGGGTTGTGCACATTGGATATGCAAGTTGTGTATTCAGTACACAGACTGAGGGGGGGATCTTGGGGGACTTAAGTCCTTCTTGATGAAATCGTTATTTTTATAGAGGGTAGAGAGACAAGGCATGTCTCATTACTAGTCAAGTCATGCTCTTTATGCCAAAGCAACTCTAGTAAAAAGTGAATGGCCCCCATGCTGAACAGCAGTAAAGCAATAAAACCCTTAATTTACATATACACAGTTGCCAGTTTGAAACAGTGTTCATGAAGGGCAAACAGTGCATCAGCAACTGCACGGAGTTGGAGCATTTGTTCATTACTCTATCAACAAATCTAGATATTTTTTTTTTTCAAGTGTAAATAATATTAGTTTTGCTTTAATGTGCAGGCAGGGCCTTGCTAGTTTGCTGCAGTACTGGGTGGTGTATGAGGCTGTTCAGCATTGCTTGTGTTCTGCGCTCTCGTGCTGCTCGGGAACAAAGGAGGCTCATGCTGGGGGCAACGCTGTGAATGAGGCTGTTGCAATGAAGCAATGCAAAGGGTATTTTCTAGCATATACCAGTGGTTAGCTGGGGGGTATTGTATGGACAGCCATAATTTTTTTTTTTTAAGACTCTTACCTGTAAATGGCAATGCTGTCACAGTAAGAATTGCATCCTAAGCGAGGACAAGCAGGAGTTTCAGTGTACATGGAGGGAGCTGGGAGTTTAAATAGGTAAATTGTATAACTGTAATGTTGATCTCCCAATACGTTGATATTACTGCTTCCCCAGTGCTTGGTCTTCAGAGTACTGAAAAACTTCCAAAGGAAATTCACGTTTTCCAGGAGAGAGTTTTTATTAAGGAAAAAGAAAACAATTGCAGGCAAGTTGGATCTTGTTTTGAGACTTCTCCCAGGCAGAAGCTGCTGCATTTGTCGGAGGGGACTCCTTCAGAAGCAGAAACTTTAGATTTGTCAAAGTGTAGAAGGTGGTCAGGCTGCTGTGCTGTGCCTATTGGAAAATTAAATTACCTCCTGAAGCATGAGAAGGGAGAAGAAAGGGGAAAAAAACCCAAAATCCACTTTTTAAAAATAATACTTGCTTTTCAGCAAGACAAAACTGTATGTCTGTGCCTTTTGCAAGAGATGGCGTAGCGGGCTACTTCCTCAAACAGCTGCATTTGCCAAAGTGAACAATCCTGCTGAAATTCAGTTTAATCCAGGTTCCTTGTTCTTCTGGGGCTGTGAAAAAAAAATCACAGGCCTTACACATGTGAAGACTGAGTGACCTGGAGTTTAATGAATGTGTTAGCCACTTTCTTAGAAAGCTTAATCTTCTAACACGAAGAGTGTGAGCGTGTCCCAAGGTGATGCTGTCCAAGGATTTCTCGAAGCTAGTGTGTAGTAGCGTCAGTGCTAGTCTGGGTGCTGAGCATCGTTACTCAGTGCCGTGGTGTTCAGAGGTACGTGAGTAGCCTGTGGTTTGGCGAAGGGGGAGGAGAGCTGAGTCTGCTGCCATTTGATAGAATTTTTTGTGTGGTGATTGCTGGTAGATGTTCATCTTGAGTTGAGATGAAAACTCCTTCGTATTTAATGTCAGGCGTGAGGTACCTTACGGAAGCTGAATTTCATGGACTGTGGGTCAGATCCTTAATGAAGCTAGGTGTGCAGGGTTTGGTGCTTTTTGTTTTGTTCCACAAAAATATGCACCAAAAATGCATTAAATTGGAAATACATCACTTCATCTTCAAATCATTTTAATAAACATTTACGGATTTATATGCACAGCGCAGACATCCACAGTACAGATGCAAATCTCTTCACTTTTCCAGATGGAAAGACTGAGGGAGAGGAGAGGAGAGAACAGTTTGTTCAGCTGCAGAGGAAAGTTGATATTAGAGGCAGAGTTAGATTCTAGAAATCTTTGTGGCCGGTGCTGTGCTGTCACAGCTGCCTAAGAGCATTAGGCAGTATCTATTTCATATGCTTGAACAATAAGACAGAGAAATAAATTTTTCTAAAGTGTGATTTGTGTGTGTACGTGTTGTGTACGTGACATCTGCAGAATAAAGTATTTGGCAAACACTTTTAGGTCTTTGAAGTGAAACCAGATCTTTGAGTTACGCTCAGTATCTTGCAGGCAATGCTGAATTGACAGTATTCTTTAAAATGGGTATAGTCACGTTACACGTTACAGCATAACTTACTGCATCCCACTTTTTGCTTCTGTGTGTTATTAAAATGCAGAGGGGAAATAGCTGGACTGCCTTGAACTTTGAGTAATGAGCACAGCAATCAAAATAGCGGAAACAACTAATATTTGCAGACAAACCAAAAAAAGGAAACTCATGAAAATGTATTTCCCGGTCTACACAATTTTCCAAGTGCAATGCTGAAGTCCACTTTGCAGACAGGGGAAGCATCAGCTGAACGACAGCTGAGCAGCACAGTTACCATGCCATTGTATTGGAGGACAAGGGGGAGAAAACCCAACTTCTTGGGAGGCAAGGGGTTGAGGCAGATAGTTTAATACCGATACTTTGCGCTCCAATGGTATTTTCCTAAGATTTAAGCCAAGAGTAGAATCAATTGAGACAGCCTTCGAGGCAGCAATCAGCAGAGGAGAACGCAGGGATCAAGGAGTGTAGCTTGAGAAAATGGCCTGTTGTGCTGCCGTGCGTTTATTATGCTACCCGGAGTGTGCAGTACAGGGTGTTGGTTCAGCTGTGTGCCCCTTCCACAGGGCTTCATCCAGAGAATATTCTTGGATTTGGTTCCAAAAGGGTGGCGGTGGTGGGGAAATATATTGCGTTTTAGACACTCCTCTCTTTTTCCTTTTTTGATAACTGCTGCCAAAGTGGGCTGACCTCAGATGTGTTTCTTTCCAGTGAAGGGCCATAGGAAAATATTTCCTGGTAATAAGACCTGACTGGTTGGATGCTATCTGTAGGACATACTAGTATAACCGGGGTGTTTTCTGTCTCTTGATTAACATGATGAATAGACTAGTGGAAAATTAAAACACCATTGCATTATCAGTAACGGAGCTGATGAGATGGGAAATGGGAAGGGGAGAGCGACACCCTGTTTTAAGTGCCTGAGCATAAGGCGCTTGTATCCCATAGAACAGCTGATCTGTGCCGCTGCACTCTTCAGTCAGCGGCCCACATGGATTTCAAAAGCGTTGCTGGGGTATCGGAATGATGGTGACATTAGCCTGCTAATGGAAGTACGGAAGGCTGGGTGGAAAGGAAATAAGCCAAAGAAAATAATTGCGCGGTTAAATTCCGCTCGGCTATCCTTTCCTCCTTCCTTCCCTTCCTGTTTGTGTGTTCCTTCGAGTCCTGCTGTCACAGGACTCCTCGGTAATGCCATTTGTTTTGTCACTTCAGCCCGCCCCGGCGCTCGCCCTGAACTTTGTAGCTTACCGGTACCGCCTGCGTGGCTGCTGTGTTCATCCCTCCGCACTGCACCACGCTTCGGGCGTCCTCCTCCTCTTCGCCCAGCAGAACGCGCAGGTGCGGTGAGGTGGGCACGGTCGCCCCACCTGCACAGCACCGCGGCCCCATCCTGCTGCGGCCTTGGCGCCGCTGGGCAGCTGGCACGCTCGGCAGAGGGACCCAGAGAAAATGCCCGGTTGGGGCATGGCTTCCCTTCAGGCGAGGACAAGGCAGGGTTTGTGCGCTGAGGAGAGGGGCCCTAGACCAGCCGTGCGCTGCAGGCGCCCGGGCGGCAGCCGGCAATCCCGGTGGGATCCGCTGCTGCGCTGCGCAGCGCGCCGGGGTGGCTTCCCACCCTGCTGTCCGCGCCACGTTCAGCTGTCGGCCCAGCAGCCTTCATTAGCACAAAACTCACATTCCAACCGTTTCTGAAGTAGACAGCAGGGCAGACAAGTCACAGAAACGCAGAGGACTTTGCTTCTTCACGAGTGCTGGCGGGTGCGTTAGCAGTGCCGGCCGGGGCTGGAGCTGGGGTGCTCCCCCAGCCTCCGCAGCGGCGGGGGCTCCAGCCGCGGCTGTGCCGGGGTGCTGGCTGGGCGCGGGCCCTGGCCGGGTGCCTGCACCCTGCTGCCGCAGGCCTCCACGGGAGCTAGAGCTTTGATTTTGTTCCTGACCCCGTTTCTGCAGGGGACCGAGCAGAAGCCCAGCTCTAGCTTTTTCCGGGTCGGCCTCCTCACCCGCTCCTTTTTGGAAAGATAAGGAAACCCACGGGGGAGATTTATGTGCAACTCCTGTTTCAGTCCAGAGCTCAGACATCAGTGGAAGTGAATGAAGTAGCTGTCAGCTGTAAGAGAATACGAAGTATTAGTATGCAAAAGGAGCAAATCCCAAGCAATTCACATTGCTGCTGAGGTTTCCGCATCCTAGTACAAGCTCTTTGCTACAGCAGTGTCAGATCTAGGAAGTCTGAAATAAAGCAAGATGCCTGGTGTGCATGTTTGCATATCAATACCAGAAGTGTTTTCGAGCTTGTATCTGACGAAAAACGTAACTGGTGCTTGAGGTCAGGAGCAATATCAGAGTTTGAAACATTTGTTCATGCAGTTAGTCCTTGTGTTTGCTTTGCAAGCTTTCTTCTTTTGCAAACTCCAGTTATTTGTCTGAATGCTAGATCTTCCGTGCAGTCTTCTGGGTACTCTGGCATTATCCTTATGCATATTCTTCTGCTCAGAATATCTGATCTGAATATCTTTGCCCACCGCAAAAAATTTCGGCACCTAGCAAAATGTCCCAGCTGCTTCTGCCTAGATAAACAGTCTCCTGGAAGCCAGACAGGACTTCTTGAAGAAATCCAGTTTGTGAACCAAACCAGCAAATGAGTGGAATTTTTTGTTTGTGTAGCCTTGGATTTTAATTGGATTACAAACAACCAAGTTCATCTCTTTATCTAGTCTCCCTAGTGCACTTGTGTCCATGTTCTCAAGATTTGTCATCATTAACTGTTTCAGAAGCTTGGGCAAAGAGCCTGTCTCACCACTCCTGTGAGTATAAACTGGAGGGTACGGTGGAAGTGTAGCAGTGGAGATGTGTGGGAAGTTGACTTTGTTTGTTTGTTTCTGTTTGAGAACTATTTGTCTCTAAAAGAGAAAGCAGCATTCAAAACCAAGAATAACACAATATATACATTTCTGAAGGATAACCTTTAGTGAATATCACAAGATCCATCAGGTCTCCAGTTTGGTATTAGAGTAGGACAAACTATGATGAAAATAGTTTCGTTCACGGAATGAAATCTGGAGAACTGTGTACTTTGATTTATCATTATGGTGCTGCTCTGTCTCCCTTATCTGTTGCTCAAACTTCAGTAGATAAAACTGTATAAAATGTCTGCTGCCGGGATTGACTGACCCATGGAAGATTGGCGCTCTGATCAAGAGAGGGCTGAGTCACCCTTTCAGCTGGCTGATGTGTTGGTGCAGTCACTAGGTGCTACGCATGCCATGGTAAGAACATGGCCACAGGGAAAGAAAACCAAATGCTGGTGAAAAGGAGCAGTATCTGCTGGTAGCTAAATGTGAGCTGACCGAATTGCATCTTGGATGGAGGCTGTATTCTTTTGTTTGCTTGTCATCACGATAGAATTGTGCCATTGAATAGATGTTATTTTCAGTTGGGTTTTTGTAGGGAAGAAAAAAAGTGTGGGCATTTGAACAATCTAGGAAAAGCGAGCCACCCTCTGAGGG
This sequence comes from Ibycter americanus, assembly GCA_035590275.1. NCBI lineage: Eukaryota > Metazoa > Chordata > Aves > Falconiformes > Falconidae > Ibycter > Ibycter americanus. The sequence goes on along the minus strand of JAVJGI010000050.1, from coordinate 4,070,120 downwards.
TATGTTTACCCAATTTTTTCAAATGTTCGCTTCCTCTGACACTTTTATTTATCTTGGCACGTAAATACCAAGTCAAGCTGTTTCCCCTTCCCTGAGCTCAGTGTTTTTAAAGGAAACTAACGTTCAGTCTTGCTGAAGAATTTCAGACGGCTTGATAGGAGGACCATGGATAAGAACAACGATGCCATCTTGCAAGAATGCCCTCCCAGATTTTCTGGTTCTCATAGCAAACTAAAAAAATCTCAGCTCAGAAAGACCATGTGATACCAATGCTGCAAGTCTTATGCAGTTCTGGATAATGTGATTACAGAAATAGTTTAAAGGTTAGCCTACGTGCTGTAAATATATGATCTTATTATATGAATTTTCTTATCCTAAACCCATCTAGAATGGATGAAACAGCATTTCTAAGCACTTCACAAGGCCTGTCATTGCAGGGGAGGTTTCTTAGCGGCCTTTAAAGCGTTTGAATTACTGTATAATGCTATTCTGTCATCTCTTAGCAGGGCTCACAGTCTAAACACTTTTATACACAATAGAAATGAAAATGGAATTGAGTAAATTCTGTCTCTCAAATTCATGGACTGTCTAGTGATTGTTCGGCTGCTTTGTATTAAATATAGGTTCCTATCTAGTAGAGCTTGGTTACTTGGAGCAAAAAATTGTAAAATGTAAAACAGTAGGTCAGATGTGGTAAATCAGATATTAACTCTTTCTCTGCACTTTTTAAAGTATCTGCATCTGACATTATAGGCAGAGGTTTAGTTTTACTCTTTTTCCATGCTTTAGGATATTGAAAAAGTAAGCTTTTTTTTACTGTAGATACATAGTTTATTGGGTGAAAAAATATTTGGCATGCAACAAAATTTTTCTTAAAGCTTATGAATATAGTAGATAATGATGATGATTTTGTGGTCATCTGCACATGTGCCACTTTTGTGATCTCTGAAGATCCTTCGTCATTCTTGGTTCTCCAGCAGCACATTAGCTTTCCAGGGAACTCTGTGGTCTGCTCTTTCCATTATTGCAGCAGAGTAAAATTCGTTGTAATCACACCAGCAAAGGCAAGCAAAAACTATCACGTGCAGTTACCCTTTTTTAGGGGGCAGTGATGAGGTTACTGAGGGACATCAGAGAAAAAATTTATTCTAACATGTGGCTCTTATGTAGGACCGGGTTTCTGTGTAGTTGCCCACATGACGTTGAGACCCCAGTGAGATGGTCTCAAGCTTCTGTCTATCAGTTCCTGGGCTTGAAAGGTGTTGTCTCCTTCCCAGGTTTGAGCTGTTGCTTCATACCACTTCATGACTTCTCTCACATTAGACTTTTTGAATAGAGTTCAGGGTGCCTGATTCTTCCCTTAAAGATGTTGCCTGTCTTTTTCTGGTATCAAGCAAACACAGATCGCAATGCAAGGGAAAAGCAGAAAGTTGAGAAGAGCGTGAGGCAGTTCATGGCCAGCGCTGGTTTGAAGGTCATCCCTCCTGCCGTGTCAGGGCAGTTGCAGAGCAGTCGCTGAGTGTGTATCCTTCCGTGTCTCAGCGTGTCACTGGTTCATAGGTATGCCCAGAGGTGGCTGCAGCACCCGTGTGGGTGGGTAAACGTTTCTACTGACCTCTCTGTTTAGAAAAATAGCTGAGTGTACCTTAGTTTCTCACACAACACGTATCGAATTTGGGGTGCGGGAGATGAGAAATGAGGCTGCTGCGTTAACTCTATAGCTCAAAGCAGGACAGAGAGCCAGAAAGCGTATCAAAGCAGAGAAATGTGCATACTTTTAAAGCATATGAAGATATAGCAGGATTTTCTTTTATAATCTTTGTTAGCCAGCCTGCACCCTTGCTTCATGGTGCTGTACGAACAGCTGCTCAGTACTGTACGATGTCCAGGCTGGCAGCGGGGGTGCTTGCTGAAACTTGCTGCAGAAGGCACCGTGTACCGTGGGTGAGACCAGCCAGCGGGTGGGAGAGCTGTGGGTCTGGAATAGCTTTCTGTCTGCTTGCTGTGTGCAGAGAATCTCTGCTTCTGGGGCGCGCTGGTGGTACCTTACTGGCAAAAGGGTGCTATTAGAGAGAGGAGAAACAGGGGGATGTTTGATCTAGAGCAGTGGGTACCATTAGAAACAGAAATCTGCAGAGGTCAATTGGTCAAATAATAAACTAATCTAGTTTCCTAGAGCCATCAGATAGAATTTATCAGGAAATGCTGAAGTTACCATTCCTGCAGGAAGGGTGATTGAGATTTGCTGTGTGATATTTTGTACTTTGTACCCCTGAATATATTTTGACAGCAGTCTAAATGTGAACAACAATAGTGAAGTTCGGAGGTAATGCTGTGGACATCTCCTCTCACACTTATCTAGACCTCTTAAATGTGCATACGTGATCTTCCACAACTAAAATTTGGTGTGTTTTAATTCCTTCAGTTCCTAGAGAAAAAAATGCCTGCCTGTTTTCATGCACCTGGAACACTTAGTAAGAGGGCTTGCCTTGCCTGATCGTACCTGTCAAAGCACTGTTTCACTAACGACAGAGACACTGATTTGTGACACTGTCCTGACAGCACAGAGCAGAGGCTCTCTCTTATTGGTAATGTAGAAGAAAGAAAGGCTTGTGAGCATGAAGTGAAATTAAAATATTTGAGAGGTTTAGTACAAAACTATTCAGCACCTCCTGGGCATTGTGCTATCTTTGGTCTGGTTCTGATGGGTACCCTATCTGGAAGTATTCTAGAGAATCAGAACTAGTGGAAATTAATATTTTAATTGATCTATTCAGTTCTGCAGAAATAACTAGATGGTCTCTGTTCCCTAAATAAGAATAGAAAAATCTGTGACCAAAGCTGGTCACACAGCAGTCCTGTTCAAAATGATTGGATCACTGCGAAGAGCTTTCATTCTTTAAATAGTCATCCTGTTCGCTGAGGAATGGTAGAGCAGCTCTGGAAGGCGTTTCTGTGACATTAAATTATGTCTGTGCAGCATCTAACTCCCTTCTCTGAATCTGACCTTCACCTGCCACATCCTGGCGGTCCCAGCTTGAGAAACCCCTGCCTAACCCTGGGTGAGATCAAGTCTGGCCGCTGAGATACTCGATGTCATGACTTGTGGGACCACCGGGCCTCTCTGGTTTGGCAATGGAGAGCAGGTTGCCTCTCCCCAGAGAGCCGGCAGGGAGTGTGCGTGGCTGCGCTGGGAAGCGGCATAGCCGCAGTGGCGCAGCTTTTGAGGAAGGGTATGGGTTTGCTGGCCGGGTGGCCAGGGAATTGTGTGAAGGCCTTATGGGCCAGACCCCACAAGGACTGCTTTCTGTTGATTAGGTGCTTTCAATGTACAAACACGTCTGTCTTTCAAATTGCAATACTTTGATGTTCTTGCAAAGCACAGCAGCTGTCACGCTAAACCACACCAGCTCTGAGACAGTCTTGGAGAGAGCGTGGTCAGCGCGGGCTGCGCAGAGCTCTCCAGGGGAGGTGGAGCTGCTGATGGGCAGCGGAGGCTTCATACGCTGTCCTACACGAGGGCAGACCATCTCACTTCACTTGCAGAGCTGACTCCTACACTAAGCAATTAATTCTAAACCGGAGTTTACCTTCCACCCCCAAATGACATAGTTGCACTGTCAGCACGGAGGAGCCACCAGGCAGTTTCTCTTAAGTGTAACATAAATTTTAGCTCCTGATGTATGCTTTGCTATAGGTGCTTGCCAAGACTCTTTCTGTAACGGTCAGGAAGGATTTCTTTGAGTAAAAATATCCATGTTTGGCTGCCAGAGCACTGCACGTTTCTGGACCTTTAAATTAAGAGGAAGGAACTTTTGGTTAGGATAACATATACGTGTATCTTCGTACGGGGTTCTTCCGAAGCAAGACTTTACAACAGCAGGTTTGATCCTTCTCAATAAGGTTTCAGAAACTGTCCCCGAACACTGTAACATCCTTAGAGGGCCTGAAACGCATTTTTCTAATAACTGAAGGTGTTTTTCTGTTCATTTTTATCAGAAAAAGGAGAAATATTTAACCAGAGTATGAAGGAGATCTATTTTCAGTATTCATAAAATACTCCAAATAACTGCTTATTTTTATTTGCCAAAGCAGGGTGGAGTACTGAGTTTTGTGGTTGAGATCACCACCACCAAGAGAGATGACCTGTTGGCTGTATGTTCAGTGGTGATGTAATCTTAATGTTCATCATTTTTTTAATTCTATAAATTTAGAACAGAATTCTCAGAGTGTTTTTTTTCTTGCAGTCTCAGCACACGGATTCCTTATTAGCTTGTGCAAAATGTCTGCAATTAAAATTCCCTCACGAGTATGAACAGTTTTGTCCTGGCCTGGTTGCATCTCTAAGCTTCTGAACCTCTCCCAGCCATTCTGATGATGAATACAAATTATTCCATGCTTTTATTTTTCAGCACATTAAAGGGCAGAAATGGGAGGAGGAGTTTAAATTGGGATATCATTGGTTCTTTTGTGGGTCTACAATAATTAAACGTGCGTGTACGGAGAGGGAGTCAGGACAACACCGTTCTTACTGAAAGCTGAACCGTTGCTTTACTTCAGGGATAACTGCTACTAAAACTTGCGGCAGAGCCCTTTTCCTTGCTAGCACTGTGAAATCCACCTCTCTGGCTCGCTTCAGCCGTGGCCAGCTGCTGACCCTGAACTGCCACTCACAATAGGACTGAAATGCCACCTAGACATGTTCTCCTAGAGCAAGCTGGCCTTTCATGACAACTGAACGTGAAGTTGCCTGATGTAATTACGATGAGGAGTAATAGCAAGTTTGGAGCGTCTGAGGAGATGCTGTGTTCTGAAAGCTTACGTATTTGGTTGTCTTCTGGCAGCAGCGCCTTCCTGTCAGCAAGCCTGAGGCATGCCTTTGCCGCACTCGTTGCTTGGCGAGGATCAAGCAGAAGGTGTCCAGCTGAACTGGACTAATCCTGGGGACGGCGCTGAATGAGCTGTTTGTAGGGCTCTTGCATAACAAGTTTGGGAAGACCGCCTGGCTCAGAGGAGCCTTTTCAAAATACCTTTGCAAAGCTGCTCCCACAGCCCAGCGTCGCAGGCAGCCTCTTTAGTCAGATTAAATAAAGTGATTCATAAGCCCTTGCGTGTTCCACTTGGAGCGTGCCGCGGTGGGCTCAGGGTGTGCTTGCGTTTGCTTTGGACACCCAGGCACTGGAGCTCTACGTTTGCCAATTCATATAAATCTGATTGATGGGGGTCGTGACTTCAAGGCAGAAGGGGTTCAAGTTTTCGTTCCCCATTACTAAAATTACTGCAGGCTCTGTTGGGTGGAGATAAACTTGTGCAGCTGCTTTCCCCGTGGAGGAGCCTGGATTCTTGCAGCTATGCAAACACGGAGCAGCTGTCCCACGTTGCCAAGGCACGGCCGCGGCCGTTGGGAGGGCAGCATCACGTCAGTGTGCAAATGGAATGGCCGCTGTCTGCCCCAGGCTGATACCTTGGCCATAACAGGTGGCTGGATTCTCCCTCTTCCCCCTTGCTTGGCACAGAAAACACAGAGCCGCTGTAGAGAAGAGAGGAGGTCCGGGAGAGGCTTTTGAAGCAGAGATGTAACCATTCTTCCCCTAGGTCATGAGTTGGCTCCCAACGAGTTTATGTCATGGAGGAAGGATGGAGGGTCAGGGCAAGGAATAGAAGAGATCTTGGTTTTACTCGAGTCAGCTCTTTTCTGAATGGGTTGACATGTGGCGATGCCCGTATCCAGAACCACCTGGTCCTTACTACGCTGGACTGTAAAAACCTGAGTACATCCTAGACAGAACATCACAAAGAAAACCAAGAGGTACCACGCTGGGGACTGGGCAGTTTTATTGTTCCTTCCGGAAAGCCAGTGAGACAGGAACTTGCCCAGTTTTTATTCCAGTCTATATATCCACACTGTGTAAATAAATTTGAAGTGAGGGCTTTTACGTGCATTTTTACAGCTTGTTTTGGAGGTAATAGAAGCAGATAACCAATATAAAGCTGCTATGGAAAGTGTCACGTTCTTATTACCGTGGGAGGCTTGACCTGAAGATAAACATGACCTGGAGAAATGACAGCCCTATAGCCTGTGGAAGGAGAACAGTTGATACAGGTGAAGAGCTGGTGGGAGCTGGAAGATACTTGTATGTGTGTGTATATATATATACACACACACGGGGTAAAATAGAATGTGTTAGCATAAGTACATTTCTAAAAATAACCAGTCCCCTGCAGTCTGTGGCCTGAAATGGGAAGATATACAATACAAATTGTGGAGCTTGGTTATCTTGTAAATTATTTCTATTATCATTCATAGGACATCACTGTTTACAGTGTGCACAGCAGCATTTTGGGTACCTGCTTAAGTGCAAATTCAGAGCCAAATGTTTTTCCTTTGGAATTCATTAAAGACCTTTCAGCTGTTGTGAGGATGCTATTTCATATGCTGCTCTCAAGTCAATTGTAGCATAGTTTAAAAATACCATTGCGTCCCACCCTGCACTGCTGTCTCATTTGCCTCACCCTTGGGCTTTGAGAGCAAGTACATTCTGTAGAGCTAAAACAAACCCCAAAAAAGCGCATATTATGCACGTCTGCAAAATGATGTGTATGCACATAAAGTCAAGGGACTAAAATACTGTTTTTAAAAGGAATTCAATCAATGAAGGATTGTTTACTCTTCAAAGATTTACGCCTAACACCATGGGCAGTTCGGGGCCGGGAAGACTCCGTGTGGCTCCAGCAGTTTCTAGACCCCAGAGTAAACACTGCGGCACTTTGCGTTGGGATGAAACGACGAGAGAAAACAGCCAGCTGGATTCTGGGGCATGAATAATGCATCATCCCATAAATACAGTCTTAATAGTCTACAATGAGTGTATTTGTTAAAACACCATTCCCCCCTATTCCAGTTGCTTTGTTTATGAAATAAGGAGTCTCAAGCTGCCTCTTGGAGTTAAAGGAGGGACCGCAAGGCCTCTCTGATGTTATTTGGTAATTATGATGGCACACCAACATTTAATGAGAAACAGAAGACATAAGGCTTTCACTCCCTGTAACTCTTGGCCTGCAGCAAAGAAAAATACTAAAAAGGAACACTTCTGCTGAGCTGCCGTTGTTGAATGTATTGCTTGAGATTCTCGTTAGCCTCCGATCCCAGTTTGAGTAAGCAATTAAAGCTTGGGGAAGCTAACGTGGAGCTGGTTGGGGGGGGATTTTTATGGGTTTTTTCCACTGTGAAAGGCAATTAACTGTAAATTGTACTTAAAGAGTTTAATAGCACAATATGCAGTTCATCTTCCATTTGCCTGCATGTTTATACCTGGGAATTAGGTTGTTATGTTGTTGTTTATTTACTGGTTTGGAAAATACCTGAAGAGAATTCGTTGATGAGGGTGGTATGACAGTATGATTATCTGTCAAATCAGCAGGTATTTACTGCTGATGGTGCAGGAGTCAGCCTAGGCAGAATGGCAGTTTGATTGTATGGAAGAGTTTTCTTTAGTCCCGTTTCATATTAAAGGCTTTGCTTTTGATGATGCTTGCTTTGTGGCACAGCCGGTATCGACTCTTTGTTTTATGCTGTGTTCTTCTTTCCTGGCTGTTGTTTCTTAACTTCTATGCTAAGTGACAGATACAAAGGGGAAAAACCCACCACCACACCTCATTCTAGAGTGGAAAAAAAAATAGTCCTTTTTATAAATAACAAATAGTGAGGGGGAAAAAATTAAACAAGTGATTACAAAGTACTTCAGTTATCCCTGCAATGCTGGAACTATTCTTTTTAAGGAGTTACATTTTTAGTACTTTATGGCATACCTTTACATTTAGCCATTTAAAACGTTGACTTTGGGTGACCATAAGGTGACAATCTGCCTCATCTATACCTGTTCACCACCAAAGGGATGTTTCTTCCAATCCATCATTGCTTCATTGATGCTGCTCTGCAGCCGCCTGTGGGAGGATAGTGCAGAATTACGTTTTGTATGATGTACGGACAGGGAATTGCTGTTCATAACTGACAGATTTTTTATTCCTGTTAATACCTTTGGTTGGATCTTAGAATTGGAAATGGCGAAACAGTTATGGCTCATTCTGAATGTTTATGGTCCTGTTTCTTTCTGTATTAATCTGGTAGTATATATGTGTTGTTTGGGGGCTTGGGTGCTGCATATGTAAATAAAGTAACCAAACAGGAAAACATGTATACATTTCATAATTACAGTAACTGTGTGCAGGAGGAAGGGCGCTCCAGGTGAGTCTGTGAGCTATGTAGAAATCTGGTCCTTGGGAGTTTTCTCATTCTCCATTCATCCTTTTCCCAAATGTTTTGGTGACCTTAAGTGAGAAAGGAAACTAGTCAGGTTATTTCCAGATCACCACCTCAGAAGACAGTTGTGGGTTTGGCCTTCATTGGCCTTGAAGGACCAGGAGAGCTCAAGTTCCTAGTTCAGGGATGGAAAAACCGCAAGCGCCACTGTAATGCTTGTTTCATCTGCTGCTTCAGCCAAGGAGTCTCTAGAGTGGGAAGGTTCTAAACTGATAATGTTCTGTTTTTTCAATGAGAAAAGTTCAATTATGGCAACTATTCACTTAATTAAAAAAAAAAAAAGAAAAGTCATCTTGACTTAGACACCATGGTTGAGATTTTCAAAAGCAAAGCCCTGTATTGTCAGCATTAGGCACGTATTTTCAGGAGTACAGAGAGAAGCTGGGCTTTCGGCGCCCTTCAGTATCCCCTGCGAGGCGGGCACTGCCAATGCGCCTTTGAAATCCCCACGCTCAGTCCTGGAACTAGATTTCAGTCTTTTTCTAGAAGCTCTGAACCCTGACTTGGTTTCTAAGGTGACTGCTCTACTTAAAGAAAAGGGGGAGGAAAAAAAAAAAAGGTAGAAGCCTAATTGGTGGTTTAAAACACATTTCTGAAGATGTTGGTCCATTGCTCATGTACAAAACGAGGAGTACCGCGACCCTTCATCCAGACTGGTTATTGAAGGAGGACCTTGTTAAACTTCTCCACTGTCTGTTCGTGAAAGGTGTTTTATAAAACCCAGCACTTCGTATTAGCAGTAATGTTGATGAACTCTGCCAGGGAAAGGTATATTGAATTAATAAAACTAATATTATCATTTGGGCTTCCACTTTCCAGATTCCTACCAATACCAAACAGATGGTTTGGACCTAAAAGTTATATATCAAACATCAAACTGAGACTGGGAAGGATAGCAGAAAAGGCTTAGAATCACCTCGGGTCCATACTGGCGTGTCCAGTTATGTCAACACTTTGTACATAAGTATTCTTTTAATATAGGTTATGACTTGCATGAATATGAAAGTGTTATTCCTATTCCCTCAGAATTTAACATTTATAGCTGCATATGGTGTCTTTTGCCTTTGTAAATTTTATCTTGTTAATATTTATGAGTGCTTCTACAAAATGCACTTGCATTTAAGGCGTTAATGTAGGTTTTCTATTTTCTAATAGGGTACCTTAATATAACAAATGTAAAATCTCAGTTAGAACATGCAGTAAAAAATAAAAAAATTACTTTTTACTACCCATAGAAGAAACACCAGAATTAAGATGTGATGTGTTTACTAACCTTCTTAAATTCACTCTTTTCTTTCTGTGGCTTAGAAAATATGAACAAAATAACGCGGTGGTTCTACATCTCATCAGTTGGGATACTCAGCTGGTGTTTGGTAACAGCCATTGCTGTTTCAATGAAACTACAAAGTTTTATGCAAGTGTTGGACGTTGCTGAATACATTTAATGTGGTTTTGTCTCATACCCCAGTGTTTCTGCCTTCATTTTGTATGCTTTTGCTTCAGTAAGATGCCCACCTGTTCTGTTATTCATCTATAAATCAAGAGCAATTCTGAAACAAACCGTATTGGCAAAACATGGATAAATAATACTGCTAGTAATAATAATCTTGGTATTTCCTACCCTAAAAAATCCCTGTCTGGTTTATCCATATGTATAGTTGCATACCCAGAATACTGTCTTCATCTTAGGATAAGGTGAAGTACCTAAAGATGGTTAAACCTTTTGTTCAGGGAAGGCTTTATGCAAAGCTGCTGTGCCATTTCAGGATGATTTCAATGCAAATAGGTCTGTGAAAGAGAAGGTACCTCTATCAGAATGCTGACAGGATTGTACAATGCTCTCTTGCCAGCCAGGAGGCAGTTCTAGCAAGATATATCTGAGCGATTTGAGAAAAAACATTTCCCAAAGTAAATATTGACAGAGTTTTCTGCAAGGGTACAACTTAAGCAAAATGCATCGCATGTCACCTGCTCTGAGGTTCTCTTGTGTGGGAGAATGACAGCTTAATCGGAGATTAGCGGGAGAAACCGTTCAAAGGCAGATGGAGTGCCCAAAAGCTGGCATCAGGAACAGAGCTGACTCTTTGTGCAGACTGACCTAGATGCTCTGTAGCAGTGTCAGGTAAAATAATACCTGGTCTGCTTGGCTGCAGAATTTTAATATAAAATGAACAGGAAGAAACAGAGATAGACATGTTTCTCAAAGCTAATTTGTTTCTGCTTTCATCAAACAAAGGTAGTTAAGTTTTATCTCTTAGGGTATTCTTATAGGAGCTGGGTATAAACTGAGCTATTTCAGTAAAGGCTTTGTTCCAGTTTTTTTCAGCACCTGTCTGAAGCCTTTAAGGTGATTCAGCTTACTGTCAGCTGCGTGGTGGTATTATCCTACTTGAGGAGTTACGACATCGCGTTGCTTGGTTCAACCTGAAAGGCTGCTTGGATTATTCATACACCAGCCTTTTCATACTACAAAACACAAACGTACATTCATATTGAGCCTTTTATCAGAGATCATAAGCTTTATCTGTTTTAACATAATTATTTGGAAAATCCATGTTATTTGTACCATTTAAGTGAGTCAGAAGACTAAGCTAAGAGGTGGTTCCCCCCAGCAAACTCTCACTTTTAATTTTCAGATTATTTGCTACTTACAGAGCTGTCGTTTTACAGCTTTTTAGGAACAGTCACCAAGAGCTCTGTACGGATTTCAGGGTTTATACCTGATGTACATTACACTTTAGCTGTAAAGATAGCAATCATGGTAAACACATAAGCATCTTCACTCGCTGGAGCTGAACTGCTGCTCAGTAGCCGTGTGGCTGTCTCGGTGAATGGCTGAGACCGGGCTCTGCTGCTGCCTGAGGGGGGGTCTCAGCCCTGCCCTGGGTTCTGTGCTGGGGGGCCCGTGCAGAGCCTGTGCCGAGCAGGCTGGCTGCCATGGGGCTGGTGCTTGTGGGGCTGGTGCTTGTGGGGCTGGTGCTAGTGGGGCTGGCTCCCATGGGGCTGGTGCTTGTGGGGCTGGTGCTTGTGGGGCTGGCTCCCATGGGGCTGGTGCTTGTGGGGCTGGCTCCCGTGGGGCTGGTGCTTGTGGGGCTGGTGCTTGTGGGGCTGGCTCCCATGGGGCTGGTGCTAGTGGGGCTGGCTCCCATGGGGCTGGTGCTTGTGGGGCTGGCTCCCATGGGGCTGGTGCTAGTGGGGCTGGTGCTGGTGGGGCTGGCTCCCATGGGGCTGGTGCTAGTGGGGCTGGCTCCCATGGGGCTGGTGCTAGTGGGGCTGGTGCTGGTGGGGCTGGCTCCCATGGGGCTGGTGCTGGTGGGGCTGGCTCCCATGGGGCTGGTGCTTGTAGGGCTGCTGCTTATGGGGCTGCTCAGGAGCGTGTGTCCAGCCGAATGGCAGCACTGATGTGCCTGTTGGTTGAGCCCGTGGCTAATACCAGTATTATTTCAAAGCTGTCTGTGACAGGAAGATCAGCTAACAGCCTCCTGGTTTTTGAACAGAACCGGTAGAGTGCATGCGGGTTTATTGCCAGTGTTGTACTGGCAGCATTGCAGAGAGGCTGGGTGCCCTGGTTCTAATAAGCCCACTGAGGTCAAAAAAGAGAGAATGGTGCAGAGAAAGCTGTCAAAGCATGGCTACGTGCACCAGCTAACTATGCATGCGTGAAATAAAAATCGCATCTTAAATTCTCTTACTAGAGCAGCAAGGGACACTTAACTTCAGCATTATGCTCATTTTTTTTCTGGCCTCTCGATTAGAGTATGTCTGACCACGCTTTATAGAAATGAGCCAAGATGAGGTGCTTTTTTGTGCCTTTGCCTTTCACCCGGAGGGGAACGTTCTAATGGCTTTGGTAAATTGATTAAATTATGTTTTGAATGATACAGACTTCGAACGTTCAGTGTATTTCCGGATGCTTCCTGTAGCAGAAGGTAACTCGCTTCAGGCATTTGTCCCCCATCTGGGATTTTGCCAAACTCTTCTCTGCTAGCAGGGCTATTCAGAGCATGAGCTGTGGTTACCAGACATCCAGAACGCCTTTTCAGCTAGCATTTATAGGTGAATTCTGCAGCTTTGGCTTTCATGTGAAGTCAGGTCTTCTCTACGTCTTTCACAAACGCAGAGGGAATTGCCACCCGTCAGAGAGATGCTGTTCCACCGGCCGCAGCTGGACACGTGAGTCAGCACGTTCTGAAAAGCATAAACGCAGAAACATATTCTCCAAAATAAAACTATCGGTGAATTTTTTTGAAACCTTATTGCCTCCCTCTGTGTGTTGCTATCACATACTTGTAGATGCACCCATGTAATGCTTTACATAGAATTCATGGGTGTGAGGGCGTGGGCATGTGGAGGCCTCTAAATACAGAGCTGAGTATTCTAAGGAAAAATGTGTTCTGGAGAGAAAAAATCGGACACACAGTTAGAATCTGTCTGAGTAAAGAATGCATCCCTGAGATCTTTATATGGTGATTTACTTGTTATAATAAAATCCGTAAGAGACTAGAAGTTATTTTTATTTGAAAACTTTACAGAAGTGTCTGGACTTTTTTATTAACAGGTTTAAAATAATTAATCCTTCATTTTTAGAAATGAATTAATTGAAGAATGTATGTGCCATTATAATTCCCTGCAGGACCACTGTAGCATTATGTAAAGCCGTGCACAGCATATGGAGAAGTTTTCACCAGATGTCTGTCGAGAGTGTATCTTCGACTTAAAAGGAGATAGTAGTTTGTGACAGACTGTGTTGGACTTGTGTTTGGATGGTGGAGGGAAAGGATGAGGGAAGGAACTTGGATGGTGTATTGCACTGCACAGGAAAATAACGTTTGAAAATTTGGGAGAAACAATGAATGACTTATAGGCATTTGTGTTCTGTGGCCTGCCCATGAGTAGGACTGAAAGTTGTAGCATCATTGCCATTTGAAAGAGACATCTTATTTCTGAGCATCCAGACAGAAGCAGCAGTTGCACTGCATTCCTGCTCCTGCATGGCACGCTGTTGCAGCAAGTGCTTGTGAGGCTAGAATTCAGTGCGTTTTATTTTAAACGTTTGAGGGTTTTTTGCTTTAGATGTATTTGTATTGTAAGGAGGGTAAATCTAGGTCTGTTTTTTTGGCAGAGCTCTTATGTTTTAGGCAAGCTGTAGCTGACTGAAGGCCAGCATGAAGGGGTCACAGCAGCACCGGCTGTTCTGTCGCGGTGCGGAAGGCTTTATCTTTCTTCAGTGCTAATGCTGCTTCTTCCTTTGAACTATTCTAAGCTGCAACTCCCTTTCAACAATCCTAATGCTGCAAAGTACAGCGCATAACGTATGAGGTAGCAGCAGTAGACCTCACCCTTTGAATGCTTTCTTTGGACTTAAACAAACAAACAAAAAACCCCAACCTCTCAACTCTGTATCATTGAAAGATAATGGCAGGAGCTTTGAAAACTGGGTGCCTAAAAACTTTGTTTTGTTTCAGTTTTCATATAAATGTGGCTGGAGAGTCTTGTCTGTCTGTGGTTTCATCCCATGGCGCAACATGGTGCTAGGCAGGTGTTTGTGCAGGAATGAGCAATTGTCATCTTCTCGCTTTGCTTCGTCTGCCTCGGGAAAGGCTTCATAGGTGCCACTGGGCGCTTACACAATATCCATTCCAGGGAAAAAAAGAAGCGGTTTAGATTGTCCATCATACTCAGATGATCCTTCCACATCCTTCAAAATGTACTTGTTTCCTGTGAATTTCAAGAAGAATCCATCTGAAATAACTCCAGCTTGGATTGTTCCACTGTTCTGTTCCTTCTGGCTCATGGGAGAGGTTTCAGGATAGGACAAAAAGGGATGCTTTTGAGTATTTCACCATTAGTGAAAGCTAATTTGATCAATAAAAAACCCAAACCACAGCAAACACCTTCCTGCTGTCAATACTGAAGGTAACTTTCATTCTTAATAGCTAGAGTACGCTTGTAAGTAGATATTTAATAGAAAATATATGTAAGGAAAAATCGCCTACCGGAGAATATCAGGATAGGCTCTGCTGGCTTTGTAAGCAAGGTCAAAGCAAAATGAAGGTTCACATTTATATTTAGCGCAGGTAAAGTGTTTGTCTACAGTATGCAGAAAGAGAACCATGTAAATAAAGGTCCATCTGTGCTACCAGTTTTAAGTTAAAGATCTGTCACACATCTGGAAATAGTTACTTGTTGAAACTCATTGTGATGGGCAACAAGAGACTGCGGAGTGATATAGGAGAAAAGCTACTGCAATGGTTGTAAAGCAGGCAACTGATGCAGTTTGGACACATTAAATTATTTTTGCAATTATTTTTGTAAAGTTTTTTGTAACCATCTACCTATGAAAACTAGAGGATTTTATTGCCAGTTGAGAGTATTGAAAGTTATACTGAAAACGATACAGAACAGCAAGATTAAAAATCTTAATTTCTCTCTCTTTTTTTTTTTTGGTAGGAAGAAAAATTTCATTACTTTAAATCAAATTGGCAGAATTTCTTGAGTTTAAACTGATTGAGCAATACTTCACATTTCAATTACTTTGCAGTTCATAATTTAAACGAAAGATGGCATAACATTCAAGCTGGTGATCCAATCAAGTAAATGTGAAAGGTTTCTAAGACTTCTTTTTGAACTACAGTTATCTTTATTTTTCTTCTGTCTCTAGGAGGTCAGAATTCTCTTCCTAGATTTAAATAACTTTTTTTTTTTTTTAGTTGATAACTAAACATGGAAGTGCTTGTTCTACGCTCTTTTCCTCCTTTTCAGTGGGGTTGCAAACAGGAATAACTGTTTCGTTATGCATATGGAGAAATAACGGGGGGTTACCAAGATGAGCATGGGTTTAACGTGCACGCTTGCATTGTAGTACACTCGTGTACTGCTCGGGTGGTGTAGCGAGTATGTCAGGCTGCTAGCTCAGAAGGTTAGTTGTGTGTTACAGGTGTCTGGCCCAAAGCAATAGTCGGCTCGTGGTGAACGTAACACCGTGTTTTGATAGTATAAGGTTTTATAAATGTCTCTTTGGGATTATAGGCATGGATTACAGAGACCTGGTCCCTGTACATCACTGTTAGGCAATGTTCCCAAACACCGTTGGAGAATTAGAAGGCTATTTTGCACATAGGCCCCAGTGGCTGACACTTCACTCGGTCTCAGGTTTCCACCAAGACTGAAATTTATCCTCGTGTTTGTTTAAGAACCAAATAGCCACAATATCTGAAAACAGGTTTGCCAACAAAGTGTTAGATTGTGCCACCTCTTTGGTTTCATCTGGTTTGGTCCCCCAGTGTGCTGTGGTCTCCTTTGGATAGGCATAGTGGGTTTTGCACCTTAAGCTCAGCTTTAAATTTGATTTTGGATAGGAGTTCCAATCTGCAGTCCATAAAATATTGTTCGTGCAAGAAACCTGAGGGCTCCAGATGACTCCCAGCCTATGAAATAGCCTATTTCATCTTCATTTGTGCTTTCACTTCCTATCAAGCTCATTAGATCGGAAAGCCATAGTCAGGGGTCCATAGAGTAACACTGAGTGGAACAGCATCCCTTGTCCCGTGCCCCGCTACGTCTATTGTAGCTGCTACCAGCTGCAGGTAACCGGCCGTGCTCTGCCCTGTTGCCACTGTGCAATCCCATCAACAAAATAAAACGTTTCTTGTAATTTAGTTCTCTGGATTCTTGAGAAACAGAGCCTCCAGCACACCGAGAGAAATTCTGACCTGCAGAAGGAGTAAATCTCTCTAGTCAGTTAACATGAAAGGATACAAATGGATTAAATTGCTAGTGCTCTCGCAGTCCTCTGTGTGTTGAGCTGAGGAGGAGAAATTGGAGTCCCTTTGAGTCCAGGGTATGTTTCCTCCATATTAATGAAGATAAGTAACATTGATATAAACTGATTCACAGAATAATCTTTTGGCGGGTGCCAAAGATCACCCATTTATAATACGTTCTTCGTCTCTTTTATTGCCTCCGGGTCATTTTGTTTGCCAAGTTACTGCAGTTTGTAGCATGGGCACCTAGATTAGAGGGGGGAAAAGGACATTTTATGGTGGTAAAGAAAATTAATTTACATTTCAAATTACTTCCTGTTTCTGATCTCCAGATTGGCTAGCAGCTTTTCCTAAGGCACCGGGGGTGGTTCTTACTGTAAATCAGCTGCTTGCATTTGAAAGTGTGCCTACCCTTAACTATACTGTGTAATTAATTAGCGTAATGGATTTTCATTTTCTTTTTGTCTTAAGATTTAGGTGAGAATTTATGAAATGTTTTCTGTGACAGGGCAAGAAGTCAATCAGAAGTTAAAAGTGCCTTCAGTAATGTAGTTTATTGCAAAATGACCTTGTTATGGGTGACAAAAAGGTGATTTTTTTTTTGTTTGTTTTTTGGTTTTTTGTTCAGGGATTTAAAATATGCTTTGGTTTGTGGTAATGGTCCATCATTACTGCCCTTGTGGGGCAAGTGGCTGGTGGTGTTCTGTGGAGGTTTTCCTTCAGAGAGGTGGAGGGCTCCTGCAAGGGAGGGGGGTTGTGGGCAGGCTGCCGTGTGCGCCCTTCAGTGAAACCAGTCTGTTCTCCCCTTAGCAGCTACCAGGGTTTTTCATGCAAAGCGTGTGTGTGTGTGTGTGTATGTAATTTTTTTTCTTTTTTATATAAATTCAAAACAAGGACTGCAGTAAGTAATAATTTTAAAAGATGGGAACTTAGCACCCTGATGTCTTCCCGTCTCTTTAGTCTGCAGGCGGTTGTGCCAAAATGTAACCCTTGTGCAAGGCATGAACTTCAGGAGTTATGCTTTTCCAAAGGAAAACAAAATATATCCTGTTCATCTATGAATAAATGTGTACTGGGCATAGTCATACGCAAATTGCTTCTTCTCTTGGTGTTTTGCTAATGGTTCCTTACAGAGGTTTAAGGCAAATCCCATGTAAGCTTTTTAAATAGAGTCCTGTGTCACAGGGGCTGCTCTCTGGGCATTCCCTGTGGATCTGCCAGTGGGACACACGTTTCTTCTTTCACTTAAAGTATTAGCAAATGTAATTAGTTTTCTGCACTGAAGAGTTTCAAAGAGGAATTTTCCTGATCTTTTTGTACCTTAACATACCTGTATAGGGCAGCATTATACAGAGGTGATTTGAAGGTATGCTTTCCTCCCGATGCTGGTAGCTACGTGGCTGAGTTCTAGACTGGCATGCTCAGCATGGCAGATGAAGGGACAGTATTAGGGAGAAATCAGTGAATGGGCATAATGGAACAAATATTTAAGTCTCCTTATGCTTGAATTTATCACTCTAGTAATAAAACCCCTGCCTTTAAATCCCTGATGGATTGCATGTAAAATCTGGTACTGTCATTTAGATCTGGTGTTTTCTGATCATTTCCCTCTTGTTTAATGTCTGGAAAGGTAACATAACGTTATCCTACTCTTTCACATCTTGCCTGTTTGTTTCCCAGTTTAGCAGAGGTGTACAGCAGAGGTGTTCTCAGGTGCGTGACTTCGGGGCGGGCCAGGAGCTGCGCGGCGGCGGTCGGCAGGATGGTGAGCACCAGCTGACGTGCCCTGGCTCAGCGCTGCCCTGCTCAGCACTTGGCTGAGCTCTGAGTTGGTGCTCAGAGGACAGGCAGAGGTGTCCTGTCTCCCTCTGAAAACGGCCAGTGCTGCCCAGCCTTTTTTCTGAGAGTTCATCATACTCCGTAGAGAGGCTGTGCTGCCTTCCAGGCTCCAGTGCAGGAAACTGTGGAACAAAAATATTCCTTTTTTGAATGCTCTTCATTCCATGTTAGCGTGGAGCATTTCTCTAAGGTGTGTGTTTATTGGTTCCTCTCCTATTTTTGTTTATATCCGGCTCAAAACACAGTTCAAAGTTTCTATTAGCTGTAAAGGTTGCTGTGGAAAAAGTCAATATTTGAGTAATTTAGGCTAGGATTGAGTTTTTATGGTTACTGAATCTAGTTCATGGACTTAAGTCAATTAGCGGAGGCTCAGACTTTGTTCGCACACATAGTGGTATTATCAGTGCCACAGCTGTTTCCTGCACTATGTATATATATAGGGTGGCCCTGGTACAGTAACTCATTTTCCTATGTGATCGTTGCTGGGGAATGTGGGTTTGTTGTTTCGTTTTTCCTTAGTGATTGCCCTTTGCCTTATACATAAGACTGTAAGCAGGAGGTCTTCGCTGAATTTTGTGGAAAGGGACTCTACAGTGCTGGCACGGTCGCTCGTGATACTATCCGAAGGATACAGAACTGCCAAAAAGAAGTGCCATGTCTGTAAATATTTATGCCTTTGAGTCAGTTCTTCTGAGTCTGTCTCCATGCTGATGGATTTGACAAAACTTAAATGCAGATACGTATCCTTCCTGAGTTAAAAATTGTTGTATTGCAGAGTCATGCACTAATACAGAAACCATGAAATACTTTCATAAAATACCTTTAAATGTAACTTTATTAGGTCAATAATAAGACCATCCTTATAACTTTCTTCTTACTCATTTGTTTAAGTATGCAGTCAGTGAAAAAGTGATTTCTCTACCTTAAAATGGGATTTTGGTCCCCCCCTTTTTTTTTTTTTTTGTAATTATATATGAGACATTTCAGTGATGCTTGTCATTTTAGTAGCAGTTTAAACTTAGTGGTTGCTATCAAAATAAACAACTGTAATACAATCTGAGCTTCAAATAGAAAAATTTCCGGGTTTAGAATGGCACTTGCAGAAAGACAAGTCATGGAAAATATGTACTTCTGCATGATTTCTCAATGTAGCACATTACACTGAGCCAGATGTCACAAATGCTGGTAGAGGACAGTTGTATGCCGCACAGAAACCAGCGGTGTTCAGATATTTAATACTGACAAGCAATGACTTTCTCAGGCTTTCAGTCCTATTTGTGGGGGTTGTAATTCTTTCACATTTTTGTTCAAAGAAGCACAATTCTGTATTTTCCAGAATTAGAAAATACTAGTAAAACCATGTTAAAATCAGTCATGTATTTTTCTAATTGACTTCAGTGTGTGCACAAAACCCCACCTGCACACAGAAGCTCACTCATCTTCCTAAGTTTGTGAATCGATCGAACGGGGGGAAAAAAATTAAATACCAAGCCAACAAAACTATGCTGCTCTTGGGGATTGAGAGCTTTTGAGATGTTGATGACGTGAAGCATAACTAAGCATTGTTAATCGCAGCTGTCCATTAATCCCAAAGAAATGCTTTTCGCAGAAAGCACATTATTCCTGCCATAAAACGAAAGCAGAAAAAAAAAAGAGGAGGCTGTGGGGAACCTTCTGGTACAGCGTATTTTTAAAGGATGGTTCAGTTTCAGTTATTTTACACAGGGTGTTTCGAGAGCATTAATATATGGTGTGTTAGCTACCTGCGTTATATGTATCATCTCTATGTTCGTGTTCTGTCCAGCTTCATTTAAAGATATTTTATTCAGTGACAACTACTGCATAGGCGGTATATGGAGTTTTGTATCTTCTGGTGTCAGTGGATTTTTCTTGTGGCTTTCTAACAGTGGTACTTTGCAATATAAAAAGTCCCAAATCATAATAATCATTCCATTCTAGCCCCGTTTGGAGACAACACCTAGAGGTAAAGAATGAAAAGGATCTTTTGCTTTGCTTTGCTCTTGCGCCTTACATACATACTCCGTGGGTCTTACTGAGCGCTACGCGGGGTGCAGCTCGGTGAAATGTCTCTGCCCGATGTAGGGTGAAACACGGAGGTGAACACAGGCACCTGCCGGGGGTGGGAAGGTGCAGAGGTCAGAGGAAGGTAAAGCTGCTTCTTTCTGTGGCGGTATTAGCTTAATCTGATGGCAAATCTGCACCATTTCTGTGGTAAAGGAGAATTACTTTACCTTTTCAGTCCTTTATTATGATGAAATAACAGTCTGGAAAGGGGAGGACTTTTGCTCTGTGAGGTCTGCTGTTCCAGAACATGAGGATATATTCCTTACATCCTGAGTTTCTCAATCTTGAGCCACGTGGAGGCGGTGCCTACGACCTTTGCAGTAGCACCAAACGCGCAGCCAGCGAAATGTTGGAACCCAGTGACTTGGTGTTGCAAATGCCCGGGTGTGTCCTAAGCTGCGGGAGCTCTGGATTCATCAGAGAACATGGCCCTCCACGTGAGGAAAATGAAGGAGCCGCTCTTGTGCGTGTTTCGCTCTCTTGTATGTATAATGTATCAGCAAACTTGAAGTTGCAGTCATCTTGTATTCGCGGTACAGAGTCCTGCCTTTATTGCCCCCAAGAATGCAGATTAAAGGTTTTCCATTTACTCTATTTCGATCTACAATTTCTGGCAATAATAGAGTGGCCTTCTTGGCTTGCCGATGAACTCCTTTCTAAAGGGCTCTCTGGCTCCTTGTCAGCCTCTGTACTTTCTCTGGGGGATTTCCAAGCATCCACTGTCCTTCTGTCCGTGGATTTGTGAGAAGGAAGTGTCTCTTGAAGAACCACGACTCAGCGCTGATTGCAGCTTCTGCTTCTCAGGTATAGCTTCACTGCTGGGGGGAGTCACGGCAACACTGACGGCTGCTGAAAGCCCGCTGCTGAATTTTTTTTGAAAGGGGGGGTGTATGGTATTTGCACACAAAAAAATTGTTCCACGTGCCTATGGATCTGTCAAGAGAAATTTTAAATATCTTGATAGTAGTATAATGAAATGTAATTACCTAGTAACTGACGAATTCTGTGGAAAGTTGAAACTGTCTTGCTGTCAGCTGCGCTGTGGGGAGCAGAGGCAGAACCAGAGAGGATGAAAACATCAGCTCCGAAGCAGCGTTGGCCAGTGTTCCTGAGTTCCCTGAGAGAAACACCCAAATACTGTACTAAATAGAAACTCTGCCTAACATTACTTTTTCCAGTGCTGTTCCTGTGGATGTAAATAGTCCGTCAGTGCTGTAGTGCACCTAATAATACAGCTTACGATAGTTCCCCGCCCAAGTGAGGGTTTGTAGGATCCACTACTGACTTCGAGGGACAAAACCACGTCAGAGTATTGACAGCAGAGAATTTTGGTCAGGAATCCTGGCTTTGGTCTAATGGTTTGACTGTAGTCTAACCCTCTTCATGCATTGTTTTCCTCATTGCTGAGATTTTGTATATGTGTGTTACAACTTGCTATAGTTTACAGGGTTGTCTGGTTTGCATGCTTCCGCACTGGATAAATCAGTGTATCTTAGCATTCTGAAACATTGTTATCATTGTGGAATTTCCTTTTTTTGCTCAAAATCAGGCCTCTTACCCAAATCTTTTAGCCAGGGCTAAGGAGAGAGTTTGGTGCAGAGCACAGCCTTCCACTGGCAAGTTTTCTTCTGAGGGGCTAATAACAGACCCTTTTCTTTTCTCCCTCTGTGGAGCGAAGTGTCTTGTCTTACGAGAGAGGATAAAGAAGCAGAACGTGTAGATCTGTTTCATTTTTAGTTCTCCCACTGATCTGCAAGGTGACTGTGAAAAGTTAATCTCATTTTCTTCTGCTATGGTTTATAGTCTTTGTGCTTTGATATTCCCATCCTTCACATAGTGATAATGCTATTTTATATTTTGTAAAGGTGGGGGGTTTTGAAATAGGTAGTTGAAAAGTACAGTTTCAAGTTGACAAATGCTTGAAGTCAGTGAAGATTTCCTTTGCCTTAAATAGGCTTTGGATCTGTTCTTAAGAGAGTAAAATGACTACAAAGATTCATTGTTTTGCCTACTCCATAGCAACCAACAACATAAAGCCTTTTCCCAGATGTGTTTATTTAAAGGCTTTGTAAGTTCAGCTTAAAAAATGAACTGAAGTTGTAGCTATTGTTTTAGTGCTGATTTTTGTATATCAGCATGAAAAAAATAAAGTGAACTAGTATGCAGCTATAGGAAATGAAGAAATGTGTATGAAGGAAGATGATAAATCCGTTTTTGGGGTGTTTGGGTTTTTTTTGGGGGGGGGGTGGGGACATGACACAAAACTGGGATAAGAACAGTAACGTGTTAGCTTGTAAAGAATTGATCTGGCATGTTTGAGAATTCCTGTGTAATTCCAGGTCATGTGGGAAATTATCACAATATACTGTGTTTTATACAGTTAGAGAATCAATTACTATTTATTGATAATTCTTATCATGCACCAAAAAAGGATATTGTGGAAGTGCGTCATGCTGAATGTCCTTGAAACTGATATATCCCAATATTTTTTTAATGAACAATTAGTTTCCGTTAGGTATACACGTAAGCATGGGTGGAGGCAGAGCATGAGAAGCAGAGAATTCATCATGGGAGGGAGGAGATGGAGGATCTATATGGGTTAGTGTATTTTTTTCAAGGGATGAATTGGATTAATATCCCCCCAAAGCCCACTGTGAGAGGAATGACATGTATTTTGATTCGTGTATGCATTTTATTGTACAATGCTGCATGGCTGTATTTATACTCTGCAGGAAGAAAATGACTCCCTAGTAGTTTCTTCCATTTCTTTTCTGGGTAACCCTTTGCTTTTATTGAAGCAAAATGCAAGATAAATGCCTGTTTCAGCCTTTTAGATCTTGGAAATAATGGTGTATTAAATGTGATTAAGTTGGGAATTACCCTTAAGCAGGGTCATAATTACTGTAGATTTAGATGGCATGTTATACAAATTGCTGTGTGCTCATAATTACAAATTGAGTTTGTTGCACTCTGGGGGTTTATAAACTTTATCTTAGCTATTAACACATTAAATAACAGTGATTTATGTAAATTACTGGATAAACCAAAATTTCAGTGTTGTGCTTAATCTAAGCTTTAATTATATTCCTGTATTACAAATAAAATAGTTAACTTTAGCAAGGAAGATTGGATAGTCTTAACATTCACTACTGAGATATTGTTAAACATGATAACAGTAACAAAATTGGAGCTGCCCGTTGTAAGTTTGTCAGTCGTATTTGCTGGGCACACTGACTGAAAGCTACAGTGGTACCAAGTGAACGCACTAGCAATTACAGTGAACGAGCCGGTTGTCAGCTGTAAGCTCTCCCCATGGTCAGCCAACCTGCTTGCTTCAGAATTATTTACCTCGAACTCCCGGACTGATCTAGTGAGCCTAAGTTCATAGTTTGAAAGCTTTGTTTGCGTCCTCTTGCACAGAGAGTTCCTAGTTCCTTCATTTTTTCTTAAGTCAAATTGATCTTTTTTGAAATGGAGCAAAGGTAACTTTGTGTTGTACTGTTAGTTGTGCTCCAACAAATTGCCAGGAATTAAGGATACTAAGACACGAAAAATACTATTTCCTTACCTTGTGCTACATATTCCTCCAGTATCTTGGTGGCAGCTCTAATGCTAGTTAGGTGTCGAAATAGCAGTGGGAGAACAGGAGCATATGTAGCCTTTATATGTCCTACTGGTTCTGCCAAAGCTTCCTATACAAAGTGCAGATAAATAAAGTGGTATAGAAACCCACACTGGCTCTGTGTTGTTCGAAGAGCCTCTCTTGCCCGTCTCCTAAAGCCTGAAATGTCACCTCTGTATGTTTGGCATAGAGCATAAGCACTGCACCTATGTAGTCAGGATAGCAAAAAAAATGTAGCTACGTGCCACCAAAAAAATTGTCCGAAAAAGTCAAGCCTAGATGTCTATGAAAAATCACCACTAGTTACCTGAGGGAGACGGGATTATGCGCTATGGATTATGGTTCAGTGAAGATGGTTTTGGAATGTTGAAACATAAATGAGAAGTCCCTCCAAAAATAATTGCATCAGGCTGCCTTGACTTGGAAACCACGATGCCATCTCCGTAGTGCAGCAAGAATTTGGTTTTCTGTGTTTAATTTTCTTCATTGGAATACATGAGAGAAAAATGTAGATGATTGTGGCATTTAATCTTTAGGTTCTGACGACTTACTAAAAACATGAAGTGCTTTAACAAAAACTTTGTAGCAGAATGGTTGAAGCAAAATTGAGAATTCTGGATACTTGAGATTGGGGGATGGGGGGAGCTGTAACCATTATCCAGGTAGTATTTGAAGTGGGACCTGTAAGTATTGCTTGGTTGGCTGCTTACCTAGCGTGTTCCTATCTGCCAGAGGAAGATTCTGTTTGAAGCAGGTTCAGGAAAGCACGTTCTTCAGAAAATTCTGTGACAGCTTTTGAGGTCAGAGCTTCTCAGCCACCCTTCCCAGTACATATCCGCCTTCACAGCCCACGCTAAAACTGTCTGCACTTGGTTTCTAAATGGAAACTGGTTTCCAAAGGAGCAGTTGACTTCTGTGGACTGCTTATGTCTGCTTTGGATTTGTCTCTGTTTACAAGTAGAGATGAAGCTTAATGCAGGAGGGCATTGAGTCAGGACCAGAAAAATGCAGGATTGTTGTCTATGCCAGAACTTCTGTAGGGAAAAGACTGTCTGGGTAACCATTAGATGT
Source organism: Ibycter americanus (assembly GCA_035590275.1). Classification (NCBI taxonomy): domain Eukaryota; kingdom Metazoa; phylum Chordata; class Aves; order Falconiformes; family Falconidae; genus Ibycter; species Ibycter americanus. Next base: position 4,045,420 of record JAVJGI010000050.1, on the reverse strand, counting down.
TGAAAGTAGGCACTGCGGTGTAAATAGTCTCTGGTTATAGACTTGCAGTGACATTACTATCAAAACAGTCACTGTAGGTGTGTCCTTCCTTAACGTATTTGAGTTTCACTGAAAGCTAGTTAAACCCAGGCTCATTGGAATCTATGCCTAATGCTTCCTTAGGAAACTATGCGAAATGCACACTTGATCGAAATGTTTAACTGGGTTTAAGTAAAGTTGCTTTGATTCTTTTTATCATCCAGAAAGATGTGATCAGCTCTCATGGCATGTATTGTAAATAAGAGGTATGTTGTATATACAGCACAAGGGCACAGCTGGGCCTTTCATTGTGCTCGCTCTTGTACCTGATCCGTTTGAGCAACATTTTTAGTTTCTGGCTAAACTTCTGAGTTTCCCCAGACTTCAGAGATCAGCCAGTGCTGCTTTGATGTGCTGGAGTATTTTCATTCCTAAAAAGTATAGTGCAAGTTGCTCTGTCTCTACATGAAATTGCACAAAATATTGTGCAAATGATTATGAATGAAGCCTTTAGTGGTAAACTTACCACCTTGGGGGGGGGG
>JAVJGI010000050.1:3991698-4041777 GCA_035590275.1 Ibycter americanus | reverse complement strand
CGGTGCGGGCTGTCCCGCTGCCGCAACCCACCGGCGGCACCCGGCCGCCTGGCCTTGCGGCTGCCAGCCTGGGGAGCTGCCTTAAACGCAGGGATACCGCTTAGGGTAAATGATCGTTTGCGGCCCGTGCCCTCAGCTAAAAAAAAAAAAAAGTTTAGTTCAAAGGCCTTTAAAGTGGGGATACTGAATAACTGGCGGCAGATAAACAGAAAATGGAATTCGTCACGTTAATACATACACTCTCCATTGTTATGATGTTGTTAACTGCTAAAATAACGTGCGTCAAATTACAAAACAGCATTCTGTTACATGAACCATTTGAAAACTAGAAGTACAAACTAGTTTGTCTTGTGCAGTATCGTGTGTAGATGATGATAGACTGAAGTAGTTGTTCTGGTAAGTGCACTTGCTAAATAAGTTTGTCTCCAATGCAGTGTGAAAGTTTAGTCCACCAGATATTTCAGTGAAATTCTGAGGTGATTGACTCTTAAAGAAATACTCAATTTAAATCAAGTAGGCAACATCTTAAATTGGATGTGTGCATGTGTAGAAAAATATAAAAGGAGGAAGTGACTAGATTCAGTGTAACTACATATGAATGCAACAGTGTCTTTTCTGGAAAAGAAAGGAAAAATGTTTTTTGATAAAGAAGAACTTTTTATGGTACAGTTTAGTCACACATTTCATAATCCTTAAGCCCATTTTTATGCTTAAGGAAAATAATAAAGTTGAGCTGGTAAGTTTTCTGTGTGGAGTTTGGAATGTTTGTGTAAGCGAGTTACATTGCATGGCTTGCTCCAAAATGAAATTTGTAGATGTTACTTTGGTGACAGATTTGCCTGTATTCACGCAGTTACGTTCTGCTATTCAGCCATTGTTTCAGACTGTTTTTCCTCCATTTGCACATTGCTATGCACTTCCTTTCAGTTAAACTTGATTATTCTGCCTGGTGTGTTAAAAGAGGAATTGCTGAGTACTTAGTTTGGATGGTTTCATGTATCTGTGTCTATTCTTGTGGCAGATATCCTTCATATAAACACAGAATTAGTTACATCTATCTAGTGCTTTGGGAGAACTTTAGTCGTGCTGAATAAAATGACCCATTTCCCATTTTACTTCCACTTTTGTACCAGATTTGTTTTGTTGTAGCAATGTCCTGTTCTAGTTCCTGAAATGGCAGATATTGAGAGTACTGTTACATAGTAGTCAGCTGCGGTTTTTCCTCTTAGTGAAATAGATGCTCAATGTTGGGATTTCATGTGTGAAGTCATCTATCATCAATTTTTTTTCTTATTTCTACCAATATGAAATAATTCATTATCATCAAAGATACTAACTGTAGTACAAGGTCTGGAGCTAACCAGTGAAAAGTATAGCGCTCAGTGTATCAACAGCATTTAGTTGTTTTTTTGCCCCTTTAGAATGCTCGGGGTGCAGTTAACTGCAGTTAATAAACTGGTGCAGTTAATAAACAACTTGCAATTCAGTTATGTTGAATAATTTGCAGCTTTCAGGTAAGGAAGCCCAAGAATTCAGTTTTTCACTTCAAAAGTACAGATACCAAGTTGAACAGTAACTCTGATTTGTTCTTGTTACAAATCTATATTGGAATGTTGCTAGGAGTTGACACCGTGAGTTACTGCTGGGCAAGTGGGCCTTCTTTGCTGGAGAAGGTTTCCTCGCTTTCAGTTTGCAGGGTGTTCCTCTTGAGAACTGAGACGTGATTTCTTAGGATAGGCAGCCCTGTGGCGTTCCATGGTTTTTCTCACCCTGTGACCATTTCATATTTGCAGAATGAAAATTCTCTCAAGAAAATTGCTCTTCTATTCATATGGCTATAGAAAGTATTCTTCCAAATGTTGACTTTTCATGAGAATACTCTTCCATCACTTGGAGGCTGGGATTGTTTCATGCCTTTGAGGATCTAGAGGTTAGGTGCTAGGACTTCAGTGAAATAATTACTTTGAAGCAACAGTTTATTTTTATACTGGTCATGTTTTCTCTGAAGTGTAAAGATGACAATTCAAGGATCAAATTTGCTGAAGGGGAAGATCTCATAACTGTGTAGCTGATTAGTAGTTATGTGATTACTCTAATTATGCCTGCAAATTGTATTTGCCCTGAACACCAATAAGAAGTAGCTGTGAGTTATAAAAGCTGGCCTAAAAGTAACCAGTCCTCTGTCGATGGATGCAAGGTGTCATCCTGAACCAAAACTAACACCTGTGGAGATGCTACCTGTAGGTATTTAACATCTCCTCACGTACTTCAGTTGTGCTTCATGATGTTTAACACCACTGATACTCAGACTTTAGGTGTCTCTAGCAGAACATTGGAAAACAAGAGTGTGAGAAGTGAGATACTGCTTTCCTAGTAAAACTTTTCCTTTTGCTTACTGTTTGGTGTTCCAATTGAAATTCGAGGCACTGCATTGCCTTAAGTTTATAGCCTCAGCTGTGTGGCTCTCAATGAGTAAAACTAGATTTAGCCTGGGATCAGGGCAGCTATATTTTGGAAATACTAATCCCATAAAGATGTCCTGGAAATCATCCACTAGGCCTTAATAGAATCTCAAGATCCAAACTAAATGCACCCTCTTTGTTGTAAACCCATGCAGCTTCCAGTTTCTGTATGATTCTGACAGGTGCAGAGAAATTGTTCAAGTTATTGTATTTTTCAAAAAAAAAAAACCTGTGAAGGGCCACAATTTGAAGAGGAAAAAACCACTTTGTTGCTCTGACCATTATGATACATGGATGTAGATCGGCTGGGTGGTTGTACCTGTTGTGCCTCTTCATTGCAAGGATTTACCGTAATTTATGAAGGACGTTAAGGATGCAATTTTCTTGCTCTTTCAGCATTTACATAGTACTTTTTCTGTCAGAATTGATGGCAATTTTATCATTAATTTCAGAGCCAGGCATATTTTAATCACAGTAGCTGTCAATCAATTATTGCTGTTTAAGTTTATTTAATGACAGAACTGAAGGAGACCTCAGAAACTGTAATCAAGATGGAGCCCTGATTGCTCTATTGGTTACATTAAATATATGAGGATGAGCCCTTAACCCAGACACTGCCTGATCAACAGAACAACTGGAATTATGAGGAGATGAATCATGGGTTTGGGGAGAAAGTGTGCTCGTGCAATGTTTTTGTTAACTGTGCTTTGTTTAGATGTCATTGATATTTAAACAGAGTATGGGCCACGAGCCAAATTCATATTCCCAAGTTTGCTTTATTTCTGTTGTCTGAGAAGGCTGGGTAGTTATAAAAGCAGAATCAGGCCCTGGATTTGGAAGCATGTTTTTAGCATCCTGCATATTGTCATTTTTATGTCAAAATTTGTGTAAATACAGATTTTGTTTAATTCATACATCTTTGGTATGCAAAAATAGTTACTGATTGTGGGCTTTTTTAGCGAGACTTATTAACACAAAAATATTTTAGTTACATAGCCCTTCTTGTGTCTTTCAGGAATTTGTTTGAATTTTATTTGGAGGAAGGATGATTCTAGTTAGGATACAGACAGAGATGGCAACTTTACTGCACTGCTGTGATTTGACTCCAGGTTTCCAGAGAAGAACAGATGCTGCTTTAATCCACTGTAGCACAAAGCCTTAGTATTATGTTAAAGGGGACTGCAAATTTAGCCAAATAAATCTTCTTTTGCTTCCTTACAATAGACAAAAGACTAGAAACATTTTCGTGAAATTATTGTGAAGATGTCTTTAATAAAAATAAAGTAAAAAAGCCAAAGCTTTGGTATGATAAAAAAATCAAACCCTTTTTTCCCTGTGAGAGAGAAGCAGAAAATTAGAATGATGGCTTTGATAGCCTGTAATACAGGAAATTGATGTAGTATATCTTTTAATCAGATTCTTTCAGTAGTTCAGTGTCATCCGAGTTAAACTCATGCTTAAAAACAAAGGACCCAATTCCCCATTGCCTTATGTTGTGCAAGCACAACAAAATGCAGCAGTTGTGATTTGGCTTCCTTTTACAGAAGTGGCTACATACAGGGCAGGGCACTAAAAACAAGTTTAGGATTCTTTCTGAGGGGTACTTGCATAGTTGAGTCCAAAAAATTTCAGTTGCCCCTAAAATTCACCTGATTAACAAGGATGGATGCGTCATGAGTTTAAATGTTTTGGTAAGAACAGAGGAAAAAAAAACAAACCCTAACTTCCTTCTGTTTGTTGATATATACATGCCCTTTCAGGTCATCTTTATGCAGTATGAAGGAAGCAAGGATGCAAACTTGATGGATTTTCTGTTGCAGGGTATATTTACAGCGAGTCCTAAAACTGCACTACAGGAAAGTTCACAATTTGACTTTAATTTCATGTTCACTCCCCACCTTTACAGAAGAATGGACCAAACTCCATCTCAGATCCCACGGAAAGTGAAATACAGCAGTGGCTATGGCCATTGTAGCTTAGACAGCTGCACTGTATTTAACTTGAGTTTAGTGTATTCCTTTTAGAGTAGCCTACAGCCGTAATGATTATAGTTGTGATCCTTTCAGTTTTCATGAGTCAAGTCAGGGTAGGCCGTGTCAGTACTTGCACAGAACTCCAAGAATAAATCTTCGGGAAGGAATGGATTGTTTAGTTGGAAACACTCCTGCCTTTAAAGATAATACTGAAGGACAGGGTTTCCCTCATTCTTTGTGGAGGTTGTGCTGAGGAAGTCATCATTCAAATGAGATGGACAGTAGTGTTCCTGATCTAGCTGCAGTTCCCAGGGGTCTGGCAGTTCGTAGAACAGAACAGACCTGTATAAACCCCTCACTTTCTGGTCATGTTTCAGCTTCATAGTAGTTTTTTCTCTCAATCTAACTTCCCTCTGCACTTTAAATTGGGAATAAAAGTTATATTTATTTTTCTTTCTTACATGGATCTGCTTTACTGTAATGTGGAGTGAAACAGCTGTTGAATTTCCATTCTAGAGGTTTCTGGGGCGATTCTCATACTTTGAGGTTAACATTTCACAGGGTGTTGGATGTTAAATAATATTTTCAGCTGTTCTTAGATTCTTGAAAGAAGAACAGTTCATTATTGTTGTTTATGTAGTCTCTTCTTACATTTTATTCTGTGAACCTTGTTTAGAAGATAACAGTGATGTGGACCATTTAGTAGAAACTGGTTTCAAGAAGGAGCTGATTGTAATGCTGCAGGTTCTGTGAGAATGGGACTTTACATCTAATAGTTTCCTATTAATAGTAGTAGTTAATGCTTTGTGAAATTGGGAGAGAACAGATGATTGGCCAGCCTTAATGGAAATTGTCCCAAATAGTGGCAACCCTATGGAAACGTGGATTGGTTTTTTGTTATTAAAATGCGATTGAGATGTTTTTGATTAGGTTAACCTAGAAGAAAAGAAATATTTCAGGTTTTCCAGTGCAGCATGGTACACAAGATTGTTTCTGACTGTCTTTTGGGTGACATTTTCAAAATGTGTCTTTGCACAGTATTTTGTTTTCAGTTCACAAAATTGTGACTCTTCTGTTCAGGAATTGGACTTTTCTTTTCCTGAAAGACCATTTTCCGTTGTGGAAAGCTCTATGAACCGTGGTAAAGAGCCTAGAAATTCTAACAATGATCCAAGTTCTGTATTTCAGACCTGATGTTCTTTTGTGGTTGACCAGCCCCACGTGCAGGCCCCTGCTAAGGCAAGCAGCATCAGCAGAAGTCAGTGCAGATTGTTGGTGCTTCTGGGAGGAAGAGTTGCAGAGGCGTACTAGACATCTGTGTGCTGCATTGAAATGAAGCTGCTATATGCGGCAGTACAACCTAACAGTTACTTTTGTTGTGTGTATGTGCAGTAAATACTCTGGGTTTAGGTACTGATTGGAAGTAGGTAATAAAATTATTTAGAACATAGAACTTAAAACTTGCTAATAGATAAGTTTTGTAAGGAGAAAGTTCTTGCCTGATAATAAGCTTTGAAATAGCATTTATAGGTTTCCAAGACAGAAATTGCTACCTGTGTTACTTTTTTATTTTGATGAGTGAGGTGAGTCAGAACTCCTACTGAAAGCCTACATTTAATTCCTCACTAACAGAGAAAGAACTATAAAATATATAGACTCAGCGTAATGGAGAGGAAATGTAAAAGGAAGGAAGTTTGTAAATGAGAAAAAGCATCTGTCAGCTCTTTAACTGATTTAGAGGTTGTAAGCAATCTTCTGAGGTCTCATTTTTCTAAGATTAACAATTTACATGTAGTAAGACACCGAATATCTTTCTGAGTATGTCTGCAAATATCTTCTGTATTCGAACGCATTGCCTTGAATCTAAGAAACATCTAAAACATTTTCTTTGCCACCAATCTCCGTACTTTAAACGAGATCTCTTGCCATTTTTTTTCCTTAAACACTATGTTGTGTACACTTGGATATAAACCTTGGGTGTGCTGCAGAGAATAAAAATCTCACTTTCATGAGGATGCCTGTGATTAAGGACTGGTTAGCAGTGATTCCATTCAGTAAGCTGCAAAACAGACCCCTCTTAGTGTGTGCAGAATGCTTAAGGCCAGTTCCCTTTCTCACTAACTTGGTAGCAACACTCCAGACTTCACTGGAAGCAGGAACAGGGGTTCTATGATCTCATCCATTTTCTTTCCTACCTGGAGAGAGTTTCCCATGCCTGTTTGCATTTATGTGTATTGAAATTACATTGTTCTCCCATAGAGAAAATAGTAGGGTTTCTTTGACTTTTGGTGGTGGTTTGTTTTTTTTTAGACTTGGCACGGCATAGTTGGCAGTCAAAATGCAGGGTTTGTGCAGTGTTTAAAATTGAGTGGTACTTCTATATTGTATATACTTCTATGTTCAGTTAGCTTAGTAAAAGGTCTTTCTTTGATCAGACTTTTAACAGTCCATCCTCTTTTTGGATTGGCTTTTTAAAATATGTTGCTCTAAAACCTTATAAGGTTTATCTGTAACTTCAGAGAGGAGTCAAACACTAGAAGCTGAACAATCCTTTTCTTCCTGATTTTAGAAGTGGGAGAACTTCAGCCAACTATTTCTTAAGTCCAAGTGAGAGAGCAAAGTATCTCACATGTATCAGTTTTAAAGCCCACCTCATTAGATAATAACAATATATTACTAACGAATTGAAATGCAATCCCTTAGTTGTTTTAAATAGGTCTTTTTGTATAATATTTGTTTGCTACTTAAGTGAAAATATGGCCTAAGCAAGTACAGCTGTGATGTGATCTATGACTTTACCCATTATAGTGTCCAATACAGAAAGATGGCTTTTTTGTCATTCTGCTGTGTGGACCCTCTTTGTGCTCTTTGGTTTATGATGACTCTTAATTTCCCTCTGCCTAGGCACATAGACATACTTGAAGGGAAAAGCTGGCCTGCCCAAAAATCGTTCCTAGCTCTCTATACTGCATCTTCTTTGTAAAAGTTTCAAATAGTGAAGGGGGGCAAAACCTTCACATAAGTCAAATGATAGTCTTTATCAAGTATATTTGATCTAAGATGAGAGGATAGTTTTGTTCAAAGTATGGAATTTCAGTGCTTGAAACATGTATTTACTCAGTAAACAGGATTTCGTTAAGGATCTTTAAACTAATTCATGTTTATAAGATGTGGTGTTATTATATGAGAGGAGAAAGAGGAGCATTATTCACCAAGACCTGAACAGGGAGAGGAAACTAGTACTTAGTTTCCTGTAGAACCTAACCGCCAGCAAGCTGATCTGTCAGCAGTGCCATTCTGTGTCACCTTTTCCTCTGGTGGGCTTGGCCCAACAGCTGAAGCCACAACAGAGGCAAAATAGAAGGACGGCTGGTATAGAACACCAAGGATTTTTGCATTATAGCAAATGCTGCTTCAGCTGTGCATGCAAATCAGTTTTTTCTCAGCTGCAGAAACTAAATCTTCCTTTTTAAAATTAGCGTTCTATAAAGGTCATGTCATGATACAAACAGTAGAATGTGTATTAATATCTTACTATCTTAAATACATGCCATATGTAGTGTAGATATGCTAAATAAGAGGATTCTGGTTGCTATGTGGTGTATCTGAATAAATAATAAATTGTTGAGGTCAAATTATACCCCAGCTGCACTGGGAGACTCCACAGATTTCTGAAGCTTATCCTATTGTGTAAGAGTTTACATAGCTGGAACAGGACAAAGTCTGCAGTGGTAGGTAAACCTTCACAGATTTTGTTAAATGGTCAGATACCACAGTTACACTTAAAAATTTTTAGCTTCGATCCCTATAAGAAGCTTTAGCATCCATGACATTTTCTGATGTTAGTGTGTTTTATGCTGACATATCAAGAGGAGGAGCTTATCATAAAAAACCCTCTAGAAGTTTTGAAAATTGGGCTGATAAATTTGAGAACTCTTCCTTGAGCCAGAAGCCTCAAATTATTACCATAGTCATCCATTTTTGAAAGAGGTTGAAGTATGGAATACGGTCATTGCTGAATAAACATATGCGGGGTGATGATTAACGCAGATCAGTAGGGAATGATAATGTCTGTCTGTGCCTGAGATAGACTCTAACATTTGTAAACTCTAGTCAAGTTCTGTCGATGCTGTCAGTCTCCTTTGTTACTTTCCAGCTGCTAAATAATGAAAATAAAATACAGCTTTGCCTTTAGCAGATAGGGTTCGTAAGGTGTTAAATGGGTGAGGGTGGGTTGGTTAGTTAGTTTGACCCTTCTGTAGTAAATACTTGTGTCTGCTAGTCAATATGCTGCCACTGTTTGACTTAGACAAAGGTGATACGTGAGGTGTTTAACCTTTCTTCTCCTCCTTGGAAGCTGAAGATAAGCTCAAGTAAGCTCTTTTCAAATGGATATTATTAGTTCTGAAATCTATTATATAGGTCGGTCCCTAAAATGGAGAAGTTGGGTAGATTTTTGTTTGCTTCACTTCTTGTCTTGCTGGTGTGCATCTCCATTTCAGAAGAGACAGTGCATTAACTCCTACGTTCTTTTTTGGCGTGGAGAAAATAATCTTTCATCTTTCTTCCCCTGCTCTCTACTACTACTAATGGCATATAAGACTGTGGGTCAAAATGCTCTTTTTCAAAAAACATTTTTAGTAATGCCTGTTATGGGGTTATTTACTGAGAATTAAGACTTAGTAGTGTCTGAGTGAGTAGATGGTGGGGTGTTTCTGTAATTTTGAATCCAGGGCTTAGACCAGAGAGGGAATGAAGGTTTGCAGTGCACATAGTGGTACTTGTCTGTGGAGATCTGGTTGCTCTTGTCGATGGTTGTCAGACTGTGTTTCAACTTAAGCTGGCTGTTACTGTGGCAGTCTTATTGCACAGAACATTACAGAATGAAGTGGTTGCTTTGTTAGTGTTCGCTTCTGAGACACATGCAAATTTTGTCTGGATTTTTCTTGCAATGATTTTTAACTTCAGTAAGATGAATTACCTGGGACATTACTTTCATGTACATTCAAAGGTTTCTTTTGTTGCTAACAGAAACAGCTGAATTGAGAGTGCATTCTAAGTAAAAAACATTGGTCAATATTTCTTTTCTGGATCAAAGCTTTTGTCACTGCCTGTGAATACTGTTGTCTGTCATAATGGCTTTGAACTTTTGACAGTGTATATTTGAAGGTAGATTGGTTTGTTAATGCTATTGCATTTATTGAATTTGGGGATTTGTATAAGTTCTTAATATAATTGACTTTTGTTTACTAGACAGTACAAAACACACGGCAATAAGAACTAGATTCTAATCTGTTGCAAACTGTACTGATAATATATTTCTGCTCAAATGTTCTAACTCTATTGGGGAATATTTTAAGGGCTGGGGAAAAAATGCTAGAAAGATAGCTTGTATGAACTACATATGTCTAGTTTTGCATTTTAAGTAACATTAAGAACTTTTTGTGGAGAGTAATTTGAGATAATACAGTGCATACATCAGAGCTTTAATGAAATACAGCTCCTAGTTTATAGCAGAAAGCACCACCAGCACTGAAATGTAAGCCAGCTTTGAAGCTGTGGGGTGTACCTTTATGTGAAATGAATGCTTATGTTTGGATTGTGTTGTGTATGGGGAGTCATAGTTTTAGTTAGCAGTGTTATGTTTGCAATTGTCACTTAAGATTTCACATTCAAATGAGGACTTTGTTGCACATGCAAAGACAGAGTTACATGCAAGAAATCAACTTTTGTAGAGGTTCATTCCTAAGTGAAATGCCTAGATTTGATCTAAACATTTTTGCCATTTAAATGGGTTTTTTTCAGGCTTTACGTTGGAAGTATCTGACCATACCAGCTGCTCCAGCAGCTGCCATCATGCTTTTCTCTGTTAGTCAGAGTTAGTTCCATGGGAGACTTCTGGTCTGCATTCTTTGAGCTAGGTAGAGAATTTGAATCCATTTCAAGTGGGTATCTATAATTAGGAGTTTAAAAAGTCAAACTCTGATCATAACTCCTAATCTTAAAAAGAGATAGTTGGTGTAAAACAGATGCGTGGCAGTTCTTCCTTCCTGGGCATTTGGGCCTATTTATATAGGATATTTATTTTTGAGCGAGGCAGAAGTTTTACTGGGAATCATGTTTATGAAATGAGGTTTTAATACAAAAAGCTTTGCTCTTTGGTTTGTGTTTAAATCTATCTCACAAATCGTATGGCAGAGTCCCTAGATACCTAGATACTTCAGCTGTAGATACCACGTTAACGTTTATGGACCGAAAAGTTTGGGACAAAGGAAGAAAATAAGGTTGCAGAATTGTTCTATGTGTAGATAGGACTTAAAGGGAACCAGGTTTACATGTGCTTTTCCTGAAGGGGGGAATAAATGACATGGGTTCAGGGAGAAGCAGGGAAGTTAGAGAAGGGGTCAATTTGGCTGAAGAATTTCATGAGCTACTCATGCAAATGCTTCACTGTTGCAAAAAATAAATCTATAAATCCTTCGTTAAGTTCAACTTGAATTCCAGTTATGCAGACTACCTGGAGTTTCGACTGCTGTCTCTGGCAAGTGATGCTCTACCACAGCCATGCTTTAAAAACTGCCTGCTTCCTAAGAACAGAGCACTTGTAGTGTCATGGCAAAGCTGAGTGGTTTTATCATTGTCATGCTGACTAGAATTTTAAGTTGGCCATGTTTTTCTTACTGTATTCATATTACTTATGCATACTTTCCACAATTTAGAAGAAAAGGGATTTATTCTGTGTACCTTTGAACTTTGCAGGATCTAAAATGCTATGGAAAAATCTATATGATGCAGCAGCACAAAGTGATTATATTGTCATACTTCTCTTTATGTCCAAAACAAATATTTTACAGGATGAATATAATGCTGATTGGTTCTCATGTGTGTACCATCCAGTTGTTAGGGCCTGTTTTCAATTTCATGTCTTTGTATTACACTGTTGAAAGTCCATTCTAAATGAATGATGAAAATAACTAGTGATTTCAGAGAATGTTCACTGGTAAAACAATTTCTCAAGTATTCACACTGTTTTGCTGGGCGGGTCTTTTGGTTCTATTTTAAAATATTGCATGCAGTTTTTGGTTTGGCATTTACATTATTTAGAAGCATGTTGAATTCCTTTGTTGCTTTTAGTTCCAAGCTAAATCTGCAACATACTGGTTTGAACATTTGGATGATTTCTGTAAGCATATGTTCTCATTATCTTTGTATTTTAGTCCTACAAATGCACTGGGACACTTTACTACTTCCAAACTGTGAGGTTTCTGGGATGAGTGGGAATACTGAATAATTTCTTGCATCTGATGTTGTTACATACTTCCTCTTTATATGCATGTAGTTTTGAAGATAAGGTACTGGGCCTCAGTAAAAAGGGAATTTTTGCTTTTCTGGTTATCCTCTCTCCTTCATAGTATAGTTTGTCTAAGAGGTAAATGCTTGTGCCTGTGGATCCAAACATGCAGTTTCTCTGATCATTTTGCCGTTATTGTCAGTGGAATAACTAATTCTATACTTACAGAAAAAGTGTAGAGTGTGCTTTTCACTGCAGTTTAGGTCTTGAGGACTCTTTCCAGTATTCATTTTGAGCTCAAATATTGAAGTTTTCTTGGTTTTTAAAATTTTATCTTTATTGTGCTCATTTTTGGTTTTGCTAAGATAATAGTTTGGCAAGATTTGAAGGAAAAGGAAGCTGTAAATACAATACAAAAAAAGAAAAATAAATCAAAGAATAACAGTAGATATTCAAAGAACCTGGATAATACATTGTTCTAAAATGTGATGGTGGTTTTAGTGTACTGGTTACTAATTACAGCCTTTGTGATCAGAAATAATAACTGAAGGTATAAAATGAGAGACAGGGAAGAAAAGACCTGCCAGGTTTCTGCTGCTAAAATGCCTGGAGAGGAAATGTTTTGTTTTGGTCATGGCTAACCACACAACTAGGTTTGGCGATTAGACAGAGGGAAGGAGGAGACAGAGCTTTTTCTTATTAGGTAATTCTTGAAATTAATTTAGCACCTGGATAGTGGGAAATAACTGTAAAAAAAATTACCTTTTTCTAGCTAGCAACAACATCTCCTTCATGTTTTGTAAGCATGGGTTTATTATACGCTACTTTAGTCCAACGATACAGCCATGTACCATCTTACTCAGGTTTGAGATCTAGGCAAATTAGTTAGAAAAGCAGCTTTTGGCAGCCACTGCGTGCACATTGGTATGAGTCTTTGATTCAGACAGAGCAGTGAGCTTTGATTCTGTCGCTGTTAGAGTGCAGTGTGCATCATGGGTAAATACAGTGTTAGCTGCACTGCGGGGATGACCCTTATCTCACTGCCCTGCTGATGAAGCCAACAGATTCCACTTGCATGTATGTATGTCACTTCAGCTGATGTATTTTAATTTTAAAGTGTTTGCAGAGTGTGTGACTTAGCCTTCGCAGGAAGTCTAGAGCCATACACACACAAAAGAAAAGAAAATGCCTGAATCCATCTATATTTGGTATTTAATACTGGTTTATAGTCGTTAGTAAAATTAATCTGATTTTCATCAATAGTTTTATATATCCATTGAGACATGTTAAAAATACTGTACTCAGTCTGTTTCTATTTTTCCGTAAGTCTCTCTTCTTCCCTATTGTTTCTTGATACAGTGGTGTTTTGGTTTGGTTTTTTTTTAAACACTGTTACAAGTAGAGGTTTATGCAGGAAGAAACTTCCAGTGTTAATTTCTGATAAAATACTGATTCAGTCAGGGCTGGCCACTCTTTCAAAAAAGTAATTGAGGTGTACAAAACCCCAAAGATTTTCCATGGCTCTATTTTAAAATTTGTTCAGGCAAAGTCATATTAATGGTACTAATTATTTTTAAATACTTAATTTCCATTTTTACTCTTTAGCTGCTCCATGTGCTGCTGCTTTGTAAAATACTGGCAAGCAACCTTTTTCTGGCTTGGCACATAATGAATGTCTATTTTCTGCTGAAACAGGAGTGTGATAAAACAATTGGAGTTCATAGAATGAAAGGTTAATTTCAACTGTTTTGCATTCTCCTAATATTACACAATTGGAATATGCAACATATTGCCAGTCTCCCTAGTAATATGCCATTGCACATTGCAGGGAGATGAACGAAATTTGTCTGCTAGACTGTTTTAAACACTGAAATTATCAGTAATTCTACTGAACATGTATAGTAGGTGGCAGATGCCTCAAATTAGAGACCTTTATTAAGAAGTTATGTCTACTTCCAGTTGGGACTGTGTCAAATGTTATATTGTCTATTTGTGCAGTGTATTTAATGTACTTAATTTCTTACCCATTTGAAAAGTGTGTGCAGGGTGGCTACTGGAATTGAAGTAGTGCTGGAGAGGTGTCTAACTGTTCCCCTTGTCATTGAGGACTTACTCTAATTTGTGTTGCAAGCCTGGGGCAGAATCCTTGATGGTTTTGTGTGTTGACATTTTTAATAAGTAGATAGATAAAAACCAGCCTTGTAACTGTGCAGTGACTGGCTCGTGTTCTGAGTCTGTTTTGAAGCAAAGTATCCTTTTTAGTGTACACTCTCAAGATAGACATGGGCAGGATGATTCTCAATTCCATACTCCTGTTCCACGATATTCTGTGTGTACTTCCTCCGTAGTGGAGCAATACAGCTTGTCATCCTTAAAGCTTCACACAGGTCATATTTGTGGGAATACTTTTTTCCCAAGCATATGTAAATTAGTAAGAAGTAGAAAGCAAACTGCTTTACTTTGTTGGTGGAGTTTCATTTTAATGAAATAACTCGTATGAAGCTTCAGCTGCTCTTAATGGACAGGGAGGAGCTGAATGGGAGAAAGCCTTCAAATATGCAGTACTGACTGTGCATGCTTGTTTGCTTTAAAGGGCTGTCATATTGTTGTGCAGGAGGCTACCTGTTGTAAAAGATAATTACTTCCCTGTTTCAAAGGTCAGATGTGATGGCAGGGAATAGGCCTGTGAGCAAAATGAGATCAAGCATTACAGTCAGTCAAGGATCATACTTACGTCTGGAAAAAAATATGAAAGACAGACTAAAAATAAAGAAGTAACCCTTTACTTTAATCAGAGCCTCAGGCAGACCCCCTTCCAATTTTTTCTGATTAGGCCAGTACCCTTTTTGTTGATGAAAAGGTTAATTGTTCCATTGAAGTTATCATTATTAAGATGTCAACATGAAATTATAATCAATGTGGAAGGGTTATTAAATAGTTCACAATTTAAGGGCGAGGAAGGCAAAAAGTCATAGAACCTAAGAAGGGGGAATAGTGGTAATTCCTGACTTCCTGTTAAAAACAAATTTACCATAGCTGTATGAAAAGTCCTTACAAATAGGCTTGTGATGAGGAACCTGTGATGTACAAAATAGTATGGCCTCATAGCAGAACAGAGAAATGTATTTTGGTATTTAAAAAGAGAATGTGAAGCAGTTCAGTACCTTACTAATTTCTTTAATGGATACTTCAGAGGGAATGATTTGTTTGTTTTTAATGGGTGGTTACACAGTTTCAATGTCACTAGCAAAGCTCTGGATAATTTATCATTTTTAAGTTGAAAGCCAGCTGTATCATGGAGGGAAAGGGATTAGTTTCCTGTCAACTTCCTTTTTGGAAAAAGTAATAAGTGCACACTGAAAATATTTCCAGCTTGGGTAAAGTATGTTTGAAAATACCTTTCGGGCAGAGTCATATTTTGATGGGCAAAGAAAGAGGACTTGCTTTCAGTTTTACATGTTTATAGAAACATTTTGAGAAATCTACGAGGCCTTTTTCTCCTTTGCTTTAAGTAGTACACACTGTTCGAGCTAGGAGAGTTTTGCCAGTGTTAACCTTGATCTCTTCTGACACTGCGGTCCAGTGGAGAACGTTCTATCAGAAATCGCTCTGTACTTTGAAGGGATTGCTGTGGTATGTGTATGCAGCAAAGGTCACAGCATTTCATTTCTGAGAGACAACAGGAGGGCTTCATTTTTTATGTTCATGTACGTGTAAGTGAAAGCAAAATAAGAAATACAGGGTGTGGTGGGAATGTGGGATTTTACTTCTTTAGAGTTTGGATGTACCTGTTCCTAAAACAGAAGGTAGGGGAGGTGCTGCAAATGTTTATATTCATGCATGTGTGGAGTGTTTGCTAAGTCTTTTGAATGATTAAAAAAGTAAAATTTTGTTTTTCTACCAGTGCTCTGTGTACACAGAATAAGGCAGATAGTAAATATTTATGTGAAATGTATGTAAAAAAATGGAAGAGTGAAAGTGCATGCCCTATTGCAATGTGAGGATGCCCTACTGTAAATATAAAACAACTACAAATTACTATTAGTCATCAGTACTTCAGAATAAACCTTGACTAGGACTTGGTTTTTAAATGTTTCCTATTGTGTACAACTCTTAATATAAAGGGTTTTTTTCTTTCCTTTATTCCTTAGCAATAACAGCATTCATGTGAAAACAGTGTTTTATTTGCCAGATAGCTCCTATTGCATTTTCCCTACCTGAAACTATTTTGCTTTCGTTAGCTGGAAACACCATCCCTTGGGATGCTTTACTACAAAGCAAGTCAACACTATCCCATGGGAGCAATCTTTCACTAACAGAGAAACAAATGAGATTTCTCCTGTAGGTACTTTTTCCCAACTTCAGTTTCTAGAAGCATAGTAGCTCATGAGATCCATTAAATCCCAAATCTCCGTTGAGTAACATGAAAGTAATCCTTCTATGTCAAACTGTAATATAACAGTAAGAAAGTATTGCTTTTGTTTGTCAAAGCAAGGAAAGACACAAATAAGCATCTGTCATTTTGAAGTAGAACAACTTGGAGAAGAGCGGTTTTATAAGAAATTATAAGTTTTATTTTACACAGTGGTTGCTGAGTGACTTACTCAGGATGTTATTAGTAATTGCTGTATAAAGTTAAATAACAGCAAAATGTGCTGGATGTCTACATAAAATGATACTAAGTAAAACTATGCTATTTGTTGCTGAGAATTTTCGTATAAAATACTCACCTGAGGATTTTCCTGTCTTTTCATTCTGTGTAGTGTTGAGGGTGAAGCTCCAAGCAGCGAAACTGGCACATCTTTAGATAGCCCATCTACTTACCATCAAGGACCTATAACACACAGTTCAGCTATCAGTCCAGACCATTACGATCATTCTGCTTACGGGCTATATTCTGTCTCCCCTGGACAACAAAGATCTCGAAGGCCGAAACTTCAGCACTCAACATCCATTCTGCGGAAACAAGCAGAGGAAGAAGCTATTAAAAGGTCAAGATCACTTTCTGAGAGCTATGAACTCTCTTCAGACCTACAAGATAAGCAGGTATTTGAGCTTTGTTACTGAATTTATGATAACGGCAACATGTCTGTAAGCTGGGAAAAATCTTTTCTAGCATACCTTTGGCTGTGATGCTGAAAATACCTTTTTTTCCTGTGACCACCTTAGTTTGAAATAGTCCTACATCAGCATTTCTGAGGTTTTTGACTTTTTTTTTTTTTCCTGTTGTCATCCCTGTGTGCCATACACCTTCTCTGCTTCCTGAAGAAAGGCATAAAAGATATGTTAATAGTGTTAAAAGTTAAAAAAAAAATCCTACTAGGAATTGTGATTTCATGCTTGGGACAAGTACTAGAATATAATAAGCAAATATTTGTCTAAGAAATTTAGTCATTTTGAAACCTGGATATCTTTGTTGCTGAAAGAAATGAAGAACTTACTGCAACTGACACTCTTGTATCTGTGTGGTGAATTCAAGGTCTTAATTGGTTTTACTCAACTAGGCAAAACTCCTATATGCTTTACAAAGAACTGGATGGAAGCTACGTAGATCTTCAAAGCCTTTGTCCCTAAAAAGGCACTTCTTTATGGTGGCCTCTGCCATTCCTGTAAAGATTTATTCTGAATGTAGTCGTATTTGAAAGATGTTTATTGCCATTTAAGTTCAAATTTATAATTTGAAAATGATACTGTAATAGCTTAAGGTAAGTAAATGTGCAGGATGCACTGGATTTCACTGAGAGACAAACAGTAGCTGACACATCAGTGTTTTTTGGTTGTGAGTTTGGAGGTTTTTCTGTTAGAGATCTTCCTTACCACAGAATATTTTTACTGTGAGTCATTGTGCTATATTGCACAGTCACTCCAGCTTGTATGTTAACATAGTGAAAGTGGAAGCAGGCAAAATTCTGCAGACAGGGAAGTTAAGTACTCATGATTTTGGACCACACATTTGATAGCCCCTCAAATTTATAGGAGCTAAGTCTCATGTGCCAGCTGCTTGTTCTGAAATTTCAGATTGGAGGATTGTATAATGTTGTTCCAGAGAGACCTGGAAGAACAGAGCTTGAGCTCTGACTTGAAGCCAATATGTGGGATAGCAAGTATGAGTTTAGTTTAGCCTTTATGGTCACCAAATTCTGTATTGGAGTGGATACATATCAAATTCCTGATTCTTGATCTGGGTTATGCTGGCTCTGTTATTAAATTGGATTGGACCTCCTTGTGAGATCTAAAACGTTACTTCCTTTTCCACCTTTGGCAGTCGTTTTTGCTAGGTGTCTCATAAGGGATTGATATAGAGTGTAAGGCTTACTGAAGAGGTCTGCTGCACTGCAGGTATTCCACAGAGCCTAATTCCATCTGTCGTTTTACGCTGGTTTGATAGAGAATGAGCACTGCAGATGTTACTCTGTATTTCTTCAGGGAGTCCTACACAACAAAAAGTGACAATGATACATAAAGGAAGCTTGATACTAAAGAGTTGCTTACTGCTCTTGAAAATCTCTCATTAAAAATATCAGAAGATACTTAAAAACTATTTAGGTGTCCAAGGTTTTACCTGAAGGCAGTATTCATTAAATATGCATTAAGAAGGTGCATTAAATATGCATTAAAATTTATTAGCAATATTAGTCACAAGTCTTATAAATCATCAAGGCAAATTAAAAAATACTCTCAAGTAAAATTCCCACAAAAAAACCCTAATTCATGATAATCAGTGATGATATTTTCTATGTAAACCTGAAGGACAACAGGCTGTTTGCAAGAATAAAGCCCATGTAATTTATTTTACAGAATATTAGATTTTGCTTTATTCTTTCACACCAGCTGTGCTAGTTGTCTTTTCTTTAGCTGTGACATTTAATTTTGAGAGGAGAACTAAACTGACAATTCAACATTTGTTTTGAGATTAGTCCAGCAAAATAATCTCTTATGATTTATTTAAACACACATGACCTAATGTATGCTACAGATAGAAATAGCAAATGTGTGGCAGCAGTGGCAGGGTTGTGATAGAAGTTCTTAATATTTTTTTTTTAATCTTTAGAATGCCTTACACGTAACCACATAGCCTCATTGACATATGCAAATGTGGGGGTGATATAACCCCCATTTGGGGGTGAGAGTTAGAAAATCTAGAGTTAGAAAATAAAAATATTTAAAAAAATATCAGTGATTCATACTTAAAAAACACCAAGGGGAATGGGAGCTGCTGAACTGGGCAACAGCACTGAAAGAAAGAAATCAACTACTCCCAAATGGTAGACATAATGGACTAGAAAATATTTTTAGTAGCATTTAGTTTCTTCCATAGAAGGGGGATGAATCCCCTCAGCACATCGATATCCGAGCATAACAATTACTTAGAGATACCTCCAAAGGGGGGGAGGGGGGGGCTTGTGTGTGCAAGTGCATATAACGTAAGTAATTAAAACATGGTCTCTAATGAAAAAGGGTACCTGGATTTGCAAGAGAGAAGAAATTACTTTTGAATCATTGGAGTATTATGGAAATTGCATGGACTTACACAAAAATGCTGCCAGAAAAATGGTGGTTTTAATTGTAGTGCTAGCCATGTTGATCTGTCATGGGTGTTTTGTGTTTGTGAATAATACGGATTGCAGCAAAGACTAATCAGAACAGAAATGAAATGTTGGGGGAAAAAATGAAGTATAACTTGTTATTCACCTCGTTCAGTGATTTTTTAAAGAAGCAATGCTTTTCATGTTTTGGAAGGAAAGGTCTGAAAATATCTAATGAGTATTCCAAAAGTATGAACATGTCATTTTTGCTAGGTTAAAGCAACAGCATTTATAATGTGTTTATTTTGCATATTCATTCTGTTAATTGGAAACACTGTCAATGCTGAGTGTAATTACAAGAATGAAAATAGATTTGGATTTGTATTTAGAAAGCCTGAAATATGTTCTTGGTTTGAGGAAGGCTGTGTGTGTGGATGTTCCATCACAGAAACCTCTCTGGAAGCCTGTGATCTGGGACACTTGGATTTGCTTTGATATCAGGCCTGGGTGGACTTACACTACCTGGTTCTCATTCATGTAGAAAGCAATGCAGGCCTGGAAGAGCAATGGGCACTTCTAGAAATTACTTCCAAAATATGGCAATTCGCATTGTACTTGGATTTTACTTCTCTGCTGTTTTCCCTACAGAGAAATAATGACTGCATCATGCTGCATTAGAATGCTTGATCTTGTCTGCTTTGACATGGGCACACCAATGCTAACATGTGAAAACCGAAATTTATACACGCACACAAATTGCCAACACCTTAATTTTATATGACGGTATTCACATATTCATACGTTTGTGTGTATTTTTATGGTGGAATTTACAAATGACTATTTGGTTCACTATATGTGCAGTTGTTAGTCTGGAAGTTTGAGTTTTTACTTTCAAAAACAGTATACACTTTGAAAAATGTCTGAAAATTAAAGTTGTTAAAATAATTATTTTTTTTGTTATACTTTAACCTTATTCCAACCGTCATCAAGTTACAAAGTAATTGTGTTCACCCTTTCACAGGTGGAAATGCTAGAACGGAAATATGGAGGCCGTCTCATAACTAGACATGCTGCTCGTACTATACAAACAGCTTTTCGCCAGTATCAGATGAACAAAAATTTTGAGCGTCTTAGAAGTTCTATGTCTGAAAATCGTATGTCAAGACGCATTGTACTGTCCAATATGAGAATGCAGTTTTCCTTTGAAGGACCTGAGAAAGTCCACAGCTCTTACTTCGAAGGAAAACAAGTGTCTGTTACAAATGATGGGTCAAAGCTGGGATCCCTGGTACAGTCTGAATGTGGTGACCTTGGAGAGTCAGCTACAATGAAGTCTCCAGCAGCATCTACTGATTTTGCTGATGCTATTACAGAACTGGAGGATGCTTTTTCCAGGCAAGTGAAATCCCTTGCAGAATCCATTGATGATGCACTGAATTGCCGTAGTCTACATTCTGATGAAGCCCAGACTCCAGATCAAGTCAGAAGTCGTGAAATGGAAAGGGATAGTTGTGCTCAAACTAAACCAGCAATTCACAATGTGGATCACAGGAAGCTTGATGAGATGACAGCATCATACAGTGATGTTACATTATATATTGATGAGGAAGAGTTATCTCCACCCCTTCCGCTTTCCCAGACAGTAGACAGACCGTCCAGCACAGAATCTGATTTGAGGCTCCGGTCTGTGAACTCTTCTCAAGAGTACTGGTCCATGACCCACAAAGATGATAAGATAGACACCGATACGAGCTGCAGGAGTACCCCATCACTGGAATGTCAGGAACAGAGGATGAGAATGGATCATCTACCATTGCTAACTATAGAGCCACCCAGTGACAGCTCAGTGGACTTGAGTGATCGCTCTGAGAGAGGCTCATTAAAGAGACAAAATGCATATGACCGAGGGATCACTAGTCAGCAAGGAAGTCCAAAACACATCCCTCACAGTATTCCTGCCAAGATCATATCGCGAGAGGAACAGGAGGCAAGACACAGGGCTAGGCCTATAGATAGCCATTTAGCTATCAATGGCACAGCGAACAGGCAAAGCAAATCGGAGTCTGATTATTCTGATGGAGACAATGACAGCATCAACAGCACTTCCAACTCTAATGATACAATAAATTGCAGCTCAGAATCTTCTTCTAGAGACAGCCTAAGGGAGCAAACCTTGAGCAAACAAACATACCACAAAGAAACTCGCAACAGCTGGGATTCCCCTGCCTTCAGTAACGATGTTATCAGGAAACGCCATTACAGGATTGGACTGAATCTTTTTAACAAGTAAGTGCAGCATTTCCTCCTTCTCTCTGTGTTTGGTAGAAACATAGCCACTGAACCAGGAATATTTTTCTTGTATCAGATAAGTAAGACTGGTGCCTGATACTGACTTTTCAGTGAAAAAAATGAGCTGCTGAAAAATAGTCACAACAGAGTGGTGACTGTTCATGTCAGGGTACTTGCACATTGACACCTTCATAGTTAAACAGCTTCAGGGGAAATGAAAAAATGTAATTATGTGTATATATATGGTAGTAAACTGTTAGAGAAGATAGATTGGATTCCTTTCTTGTTGAAAAATATGGTGGCTTAATCCTGATTCATTTTTGGTGTTACAACAAATTCAGATTTCTTTCTGCCCTAATAATGTGGTGTTATAAAACTTGTCATATGGGAATTAGAAACGACAAGCAGTGTTAAGATGAGTTTCCTGTTTAACACAGAATGGGTCTGGAATTTGTTCCGTAGATTTCATCAAAACTTTGATACTAACAAACAATGTGCTGAATATTTTTACACTAAATGAATATTTATTATTTATCATAACATTATCATCAAATCTGTATTTCTGCCTATGACTGTTAGTTTTCCCATGTATGGAGTAATTTAAAATTTTGGTAAAATAACTTCCTCGAGTTTCTTTGTTTTATTGAAATACTTTCTTCTTTGGACACTCCCAGGTGTCTGTAGAAAACCATGAATATTATGACAGAGGGTAAGAAATAACATACTACTCCAAACTCTGTATTCAGATTATTGGAGTTAAACAGTTCTCATTAGAACTATCATAATCTGAAGATAAGAACAGCTGGGTTGTTGGCATTCGAATTCCTAGTTTTTCTTCCCTGCTTTCTTAATGCCTAGTATGCCAGTTTCCTTGCCATGCAACAGGTATAATTTACTTAAAACTTTTCTAGTACTAGCGCTTACAAAGCTCCTCTGAGCACTTAGATGAAAGATGCCAAGTGCCAGACTTTTCCCCTATTTTTCTTTTTAGATACTGTTGGCAGCTCCCAGTGTTTGTATAAGTTTTTGGAATTTTCTACACAGTACTTCAGGATTTCTGTATGAAAATTTTGTAGCTTCTGAAGTGCTAATAGATATTTCATTGTGCTGCTATAGACCTTGCTTCATAGTCTTCTACATCTTTTTTTCAGCTTCTCAGCTGGCAGTGCTGTGATTTGTTTTGTTTGGATTAATAGGTCAGTGGTTCATCATATAATAATATGTTGTAACGTTGCAGACAACTAAAACTTTTCGATGCCATCAGGTGAGGCTGTGCATTGCAATACTAAGTATGGATCAGCCAGGTTTGGCTATAAAAACTTCCAGGTTTGTTTTGTTATCTTTGTAAAAGGTCAGTAGGCCTTTAAGGAAGCTTTTAACCAACTGGCAGTATGTAAGTCATAGGATCTGTGCAGCTTTTACTGCTCATGAACTAGACCGGGTAAGAAGATGTATCAGTTTGCTTTTTTTATAAGATTTCAAAACATTATCATCCTTGCGGGGGGAGGAAGGTGCTGGTACTGTTTGGCTGACATTTAAAAGACTTGAAGTTTGCTCGGTTTTTTGCACAGTAATTAAGCCTGAAGCAGTCAATGACCGGTGAACTTCAGGCTTGATAATACAGTCTTGTGAGTGAATTGCAGAAGGGTGTAAGAAAAGAGGTGAATTGAAAAAGTGCTCAAGCAGCATGCAGGGATGAATGAGAGCACTGGAAATTGTCAGATGCTTCTGGTGACATGCCATGTCAGTAGGAGGCTAAAAGTGAAAAATAAGCATCAGGAATAGAGAAGAATAGAGCCTGTTACTTGAAACACATCTAAGTGATCATACTGCATAGGAGTAGTACAAGTCTTGGCAGTGAGCTCCTGAGAGGATATGTGCTCCACCCACACGGAAGGACTGTGTGCAGGACCGAAAGTAGTGCCTTTGAAGTTACCTATTACAAGAAGTCAAGGGTTTTTTCCAAATGTCTGCATCTACCAGAGGAAATTTTAGGGATGTGTTTTGCAAGAAGTTCATGTTAATTTCATTGCATCTTTGAAATCTTCCTTGCAAATTAAGTTCCCAGACCTTCATTAAGAAATAATCATGTAATTTCTTTCTGGTACATGAAGCTTGGCTGAAATGCAAAGAATTTAGAACCTTAAAGAAGTGCATGAATTGTAGTAGTGTAAATACTTCTGCTTTGTTCACTAGGAGTGTTGAAAGAATGAAATTTTTTAAAACATGGAAAGTCACTATCCTCACAGCTGAAATTTCAACAGTTGCTTTATAATTTTTCTGGCTTTCCTATTACAATAATAGAAGCCAAAAATCATTACAAAAACCAGAAGCCAAAGTGCAGTTTTCTTAGCAGAGGCCCTTTATTAGAATAGCTGGTTATGGGTGGAGTAAAAGTTGAGCACAGCTGGTGGTCTGGTTCACTTAATCACTATTATATGCAAAACATCAGTAGCATGAAGGTCCTTGGAGAATGGTGAACACAGGACAGTGGAGAAAAAACTATAGGTAATTGAAAACCATTTTTCTAGGAGTTCTATTACTTGATCATAGAATTTGTTTCAAGCTATAACTTGACACTCCATTTGGAATGTTAGTGTTGATTAAACTAGTATACTTTTTTAAAGATGTTTTGTGGTATACACTATGCTAGAATGTAAAGTATTGCCCAAATGGGATGATTTCTGCCAAAGAAATTGCAACTAAGTAACAGCTTCTGTACATTCTCCTACTTTTGAATGGCAGTAGTGATTTCACCCTGTCAATAGGCTGTCAGATTGTGTGTTACCATTCATTGCCTTCCTAAAGGAAGGCTTGCAGGTGCATGCCCAGAGTGCAAGGCTCCCAGGGAAGCTTGGTAAGGCCAGCTGTGTTGAATTAGGCATTTTCTTCAGTGTAGTTTGAAAGGGATGTAGTCTGGGAGAAATTACACTAAAAACCATTCCTCCCTTACAGGCAGAAGGAAAGCACTACCCAGAAAGGTTTATTTTGCAGACTCCAAACCCTGCCAATGCAAATCCAGCCTTTGAGACTGGTTTGCTTATAAACAAGGCTTCAAGAGGCCTTTTAACTGCTGCTTTAAAAAAAAAAAAATAGAAGGAAAAAAAGTAAAAAGGGCTGTGATTTTATTCTTGTTTTGACTGCAGGCTGGAAATACCAGGTTTACCAGTTATTGCAGCTCAATCTGGTAGGATTTTCAGGTTTCATTCTGCTATCGGTGCACTGATGGTTCTAACAGATTAAATAGGACCGAATGGTTTAACCTCAGTAGTCTGAGGAAACATGTCCTGCCCTTGGGTCAGCTCTGCAGTCAATAGTAGCAGACTGTAATTCAGTGCACAGCTGTGTGTGTAGGCAGTAAATTGCCATATTCCCCTCTGTTGTGCCACCATGACGGTGGCAGTAACTGTGGCTCCTTGCCAAGTATTTGTGGCCACCAGGTATGTTTGTTGATAATGCTGCCCTCAGTTACTGCCTCCTCAAACTGAAGTGACACGCCCAGCTGGGCCATGTGGAATAGTGCAGTGTAGTGATTATTCACCATTCTCTTGGGCAGGGAGTACAAACACTTCCTGTATTAATAAAGTGTTTTCCACAAACTTGGAGAACATTAGAGTGGTTGAAAATTTAATTCAACTGTGCCCAGTATTATAAAATATCGGAGATAAAAGTTTGCATTTCTGAGACTCATTTGTTAATCTAGCAGAGACTAGAGTCATATTTAGTATCTCCTTCACTTTATCAGACATTGGAAGATACTGTCAAATGTCCTCTCATCTGGCAGTGTTCCTATGGCATTGTGATTACTTGCCACAGGTGCCAGTCGTGCTGGTGCCAATTTCTGACATGGCTGGCAAAATAGTGACTCTGAAGTACAGCTCGTGGGCCACTTCCACCGTGCTGCTCTGCTTTTTATGTTGTGGCATAATTTTGTTGAGGGCTCTTTTTGTGTAGTGTTTTGTTGAAGGCTTTGTGGCCTAATCTTACACATTCATCTTGGAGGTAAATGAACATAACACCACTTTACATTGCTAGAACAGAGGGTAGGCAATAAATATTTTTGCAACAAGTTTTCCCAGATGCCTTTCATCCCCTGTCCCCCTTTTTTGCTTTCTGGAAAGGGTAGTGACAGATGGAAGACTGTTACCCATGTGTCCTTGGTCCATTACAGCATAGTGTTTTGAAGAGTTTTCTGTAGCTTCATTTATATCAAGGTCCCCGCTATTCCAAAGTTCTCTCCAAGGGTTTATTGACGGAGCTAAAAAGGCATGAGTATCTGTTTGCATTATGCAGTGATGTATCATCTTTTGACCTGTAAGCCCTGAAAGCCCTATCGCCTTCATTCATTACATGATGGGGATGATTTTATACAAAATTTAAAAATCACTATTGATGTGAATTGGATACTCAATCCAGGAGCAGACTTTTTAAAACATGTCTAGATTCCTTGGAATGTTAATTTAAGTATTTCTTTATTTTACTAAGCAGATATGAGAGGAATTTGCTGAGTGCTGGTGGGATTATACCAAATACAGAATTGCAAATTACTATTTCTAGCTAAATTCTTGCTGGAGATCTGAGGCACGCAATAGTAATATTTGTGAGAAGGCACATCTTTCATTTTCCATTAAAGCAACTTTAACTGTTCCACAGAGGTATGCGGTTTCCATCATTTATACGTAGGTAGAGATTGAAGGTAATTTGGGTTCCTAAGCAGTTACATTCAGAAAGTACTGCAAACTTTTTCTCTGTTTGAAATCCATAAAAGTTGCCAGATACTATTCATTACTTTTCTTTAAAAGAAGTTTCACAAGTAGCCATTAAGTTTAAATACTGTAATAAGTGTATTAGTCTGGTGTTCCTCCATTTACACCAATCACATGCTTAATTTCACTTAAGACGCTGAACATACTGTATTGCTTTTAGTCAGGTGTCATGGCATCCATTCAGCATTCTAATACCTGGTCTGAAAACATGTAGTTTTAGACTGTCCCCCATAGAATTTTAAGTTGAAAGCTTATTGGAAACATTTCTAATTGTTTTAGACTCTGTAATTGCAGATGAGTAGGAAGGAGAATGTGTAAATCAAACTAAGTTGGTTCTATTTACCTTTGAACTAATTATTATGTCAGCTCTTCTCTAGTAACTTTGCAAATTGTATGTCTTCTGTGATTTTCTGGAATGATTCAGTAGAAAGAGGAAAGAGGAGACAAGAGGCTTGTTCAGGATTTTGCAACTGAGCCATTTGCCATCCTCCTGTATGTGCTGAGAGGGACTTTACTGTTCTTACAACATCTGGACTGCAGATTATTCAGCCACAGATGGTTCCAACAAAAATTAAAATCAAAGCACTCCATGTAGCTTGTCCTCTAACATGCCGAGGAGTTAGTAAGAAGAGAAGAATGTTCTTAGCATGACTCTCATTATTTCTGAAAACATTTAGCCCTAAGTGAGAACACCCAAAGGAAAAAAAAAAAAAAAAAGCTTTGTGTGTTTTGCTTTGTTCTGTTCGTGTTTTATCTTTTCTCCCTGAGGACCCATTTTTCCTCCTTTTTTTTCCAAAATGGGTGCTTTGATTAGCATACGTTATGTCCTGCCTATAAAAACCAGCTGAAATGTATAACTGGATTCGACCAATAGTATGTATAAGCGCCAATTTCAAATACAGGCACAAGGATTCCCTTTATTGTCATTAAAAGAGAGTATAAACTTTATCAAATGTTGAAAGCAAATCTAGCTTTTGAAAGGCTGCGCTATGACCAGCAGTAACTGTGTGTGAGTGTCCCTGGAACCATGAAAGAGCCATTACCTCATCCTCTGCCTCCAGCTCCGCCTGCCCTTAAACATTCCGGGCACACGTCTCCCTCCCGCTGTTACGTGCCAGGAATCGGTAACTGGTTTGCTCTAACAATGCCTGGGTGCGTGCTCAGGATATGGTCGGTTATTAGAAAATGACCCTATGAATGGAGGAATTTGACTGGGTGAGCAGCTCCCAGACAAGCATCTGATATGACTCTGGATGCCAGAATTTTAATTCCTTCCCACCCACTCCCACCCCACTCCCCACCCCCAAATCTCAAGTCAGTAAATTTTGCAGGTGAAAAATGTGACTAGCTGCCTTTGCAGGCATACAGAGGACAGTTTGAACAGGGAGTTGGGAAGGCTGCATAGGGACCCTTGGAAGAAGAGTTAAGGAAGAGGGAAGGGGGCACTGACTCTTTCCTCTTGTTTAACAATTCACATCTATCTACTGAATTGAGGTTTGGTGGATCTGGAAATTAAAAACCTGCGTATCTTCAAACTATTTTTGCATTGCCAATCTGAAAGGTATCCATTTTAAATGTGATTGTCAGTGTTTCCTATTTTCAATCAGCACAGTTGCAGAAATTGAAGCTGAAGTGCTTCTGTTATTTGTAACTGGGGTGAGGGTGTGGAAAGAGAATTTGGGGCAGGGACACTAGAAAACATTAAGATAGGGACTGTTCCTCAGTTTCAAGGACGTAGTCATCTTACTGTGTCATTCCTGACTACAGCTGCATAAACATGAAAGTAATGCTCAGCCCTGGCAAATAGTTCTGAGAGAGCCAGCAGGTTTTTCACGTATCTTGTCGCAAAGTGGAGTATATTTTGCTCTGCTTGCAGCTACGTGCTCTTTTCCCTGCTCTTTGAGAAATGCAGAGATGCAGTGGGGTCAGAGGAGGTGAGAAAATCCTCGTGGGGTGTTTTGGTCCATTTATTTAGGTAAAATATTTTCTTCGTTCTTGCGAGGAAGGAAGAAGCGGGGCGGGGGGTGGAGTGGGGAGTAGGCTATCCACTGCCAAGAGAGGGAATAACGAGGAGCTACAGAATCTGCTATAGCATGATGACTCAGGATTGGTTTTACTAGCAAGGACATGTCCAGCTACTGCATTGCAACTGCTTGGGATGTGCCTCTCCACTGTGCTAGCTGCTTTGTTCCTCAAGGCTGGTGCTTCTCATACAGAAAAATTCTGTTTCTGAAATAGCTTTAAACTCTATTTTCCCTCCTTTATTGGAATAACCTAGGCTTTCTGCTCGGACCCTTTAGCTGCCTTTTATATACTTTTTACAGTTTTGTAATCAGCTCTGATTCAGGTGATAGTTTTCAGACAAGCCTAAACATGCAGTAGCAGTAATGATGTTTAATGTATAATTTTCTAGCACTTTACTAGGAAATGGTGACATGAAGAAACTGATCAGACCAAAAATAATGGTAGAACTGTTTAGGTCAGTTACCCAATTTTATGAGAACAGTTGCCTGCAGGGTTTCCTCTCTTTATTTTGCTCCCCCACCAAACAGAACTGGGCACTGAGATCACTTCCTAGTAAATTCCTTTGTTAGTGACATTGAGTATAAATTAACTTTCACTGAATGGAGGTTACTCCAGGTAATTCGGTATAATTGCAAGTGAGCTGTGACCTTCACATCTGTGGTGGTAGGTTTTGGGTTTGGTCTTGAATGAACCTGAGAAGATTAACATACCGTAATGTAGTGAGGAGAAGTCATCCCCACTGGGGGGGAAACTGTAGGGTTCCTGCCCAAATAATGTGAATAACTATCTCCCGGTTTCCATGAGATGCAGAGAAGCTGTGAGAAATGTGCTGTTTCTTGGCTTATTTTCCTGACCCAGGGACTCTTTCTTGTAATTACCAGAAGATGCAATTTACACCTAGTTCTTCTTTCTCTTCATTAAACAGTTGTGTAACATGAGAACATTGCAGCTCAGACTTCCCAGTTTTCTCTAATTTTCTTCCTTTCAGTCCCCTTCTTGCCTTGCTGCATAGTTGAGTGAACTCTGGCAAGTTGTTTTGGCACTAGTTTTGGTAATATTTTAAGGATATTGGATTTTTTCTTTTTTCCCAGAAGGTTTAAAATAGACACAGCGATTCTCTTTGTTGCAGTAGCAGTAGGATATTCATCAAAAGTGAAAGAAGTACAGCCATTGAAACAAAATTTAGGTGCCTGGCAAGCTAAGGAGAATGTTCAACTAGCTTGTTATTGCCAATTTGGCTATTTAAAAATACTTACCTTCTTAAATGATTCTAAGAAAAGTCTTAGATTCTTGCTATTGAAAAAGCCATCCCTGGATTTTAGTGTTAAACTAATGCTTAGTTTTGTGACAACTGTAAATATTTTCAAAATGGGATCTCTAGCATCAAAGGCAAGGAGGAGAGATAGATATATATATTTTGTAACAGAGGGCTGGCATCATAGTTGGCAGTTAATTCTCCACCCCCAACATGAAAAGATTTCTTTGGCAGCAGCACGTTTGTGAACTGTTTCTGTTTGCAGTGTTGACAGCCTCTAAGAAATGTTTGTAGTTTTGGTCTGCTTGTTTTCTAGATTCTCACAGCTTAGGGTCCTTTCAGTATAGCGTGCTTGTGTGTGCCTGAATGTAAACAAGAAACCAAAAAGCATAGATGTGCCCTCAGAAATACTGAAATTCTTTCTGGATATTTCACCAAGCTTCTCATTTTTGGTCCCGCTAGCTTTATCCCCCTTGTCTCAGACAGCTGTAAGAACAGTACATTTGTCGTTGTTTACATTGTGTAATAAATCCCTAGTTTACCTCAAAAGATACTTTTGGCATTGCTGGGTATTGGAAATCTGGATGTGGGCAAGCTGCTTTCTGGGCTCATTTGTTTATTAATGCTTCCATTTTACAGCTCTGTTATTGTCTGAGCATCTAAAAGGAAATACCAAGATTTAATGTGGTTTTGGATGCTTGTAAGTTTTACATGTTTAGCAAGTCAGAAATAGGGAAGGCTTTATACACCTTTGTATTGTTTCTTTTTGAGGTAGTGATCACTATTCTTTTCTTCTTTTGGCCAGCATGGACATGGGCATTTTATCCACACTATGGCTTGGTTAGTACAGCTGATTGTGCAGCTACGCGGGGAGCTTGACTGGATTTAAAAAAACAACAACCAACCAAAAAACCCAAACCCAAAACAAACCACCACAAAAAAATCCCACCAAAAAACCCCACATACACAAAACAACAAAAACCTTTTTTTCTCCTAGTTCACTTTGTCAGGAAGTCCTAAACCAGCAATAAGAATGAGAGAAGAGACTGATGCCAGTTACTGGCACTGCCACTGAAGTGCTGACCTAACTACGGAACTTGGGTTTAACGTGTTTTGCAGTAAGACTGGTTGTACCATTAACTCCGGTAGATAACAGCAAATGCTAAGTTTGTCCTGATCTCTTTCTTACCATCTAGAATCGGACTAAAAGTTTTCCTCTACCAAATTCACTGCGGTGTTTTTGCAAACATAGTATTTCCTATAATTTTAAACATAGTGTTTTGAATACTTAGATAATACAAAGCCTTATTTCCAAAGTACCACTAGCCTTTGGAATCCGGTATTACTTTACATCCCACAACAGCATAAGGTGGTGTATTTCTAACTGTTTCCTTTTGTGGCTTAAACAGAAACCTCTGTGTGTGTCCTTGATCCCACACTACTACATGTTGAAGTGTGTGAGCACAGCTATTGCAAGCTTTGCTGTGAACCGACTTGGGAAATTAGTCAGCAGTTGCTGTTATGCTTCCATTCTTCAAAGGAGGAGCTGTTTCTGACCATGGCTTTCCTGTTTTCTCAAATTCTGGCAGGTCTTGAGCACCTTTGAAAACAGAATTCAAGCAGAGGAAATGTCAAACCAGGGACTGGAATTATGTAATTTTGATGGTCCATATTTAGTAATTCGTGGAACTTTAGGGCTGGGTTTTATCATTGGCAATGCAGATTTTCTGCAACAGCTAGCTGGTGGTTGTCTTTGCAAGCTGATAATATTCCCACATGGTGTAAATGATTGTAATAACATGTATCCTGAAGTTGTCTGTCAGTGATTCCTCCAACCAGGTGAAAGTTAATTGAGACAAATAATGACACATTCAGAATTATAGATGTCTGGATCACTGCTCTCCTTACTAATTTGCTTATGATAATAGAAATATTAGGGATGCAGTGTTTTTCTAAAGATACTGTGCTGCTTATATAAATGTAGGATTTAGTCTAATGAGAAAAAAATTTTTTTTTCTTTCTATATTTTCCTAGCTTGGATAGGGGACACTTCTCTCAGAAACGTCCCAACTTTGATATCATTACTCTATTTATTGTACTTCTTTTCTACCCCATACTCCAAAGGAGAACTCATTCTTAAGGAGAGCCTGGTCCATCACTTAGATTGGCAAAACTCCTAAACATACAGACCTTCTTGTGACTTTTCCAAATTCAACCTGCATAGCTATTAAAGGAAGAAAAGCCGGCTCCTCTTCAGCGTCACAAGCTAAAAACTCCCAACAAATGACCACTCTAATGAGATCTACATGAATGTCAGTAAGTTATATGAACTTTCACTGAACCTACACTTTCAGTAGTGCATCTAGAACTTGCTGAGTAAATAAGCCATCTCCTCCTAGTTAGTATTAGGCATAGGAAGGAAAGGTGTAATACCGACTAGGGGAAATGGCAGTGATGTGCAGGGATTTGCTATTGTCTTGGCTTTTTAGGAATGGGGTTTTGGGGAGGGTCGGGTTTGGGGTTTTTTTGCTCTTTGTTTTTTTAACTGATGTCTGTGTGTGATTTTGCACTCTTCATTCCTGGCACTTGCTTCCTCTTAAAGATGTCATTTTCCAAAAATTGCTGCAGGATCCAGCCTGTCTTCAGGAACACAGAAAGACAAAAATTTTACTTGATATGACCAGTACTCTTTAAGAACCAGGCTTATTAAAATATACTGTTTTGATCTGTTATCATGAAGTTTGCATTACTTTCTTCATCGATGTTTTTCCCCTAAAAGTCACTTTAAACCATCCTAAAGGTCTTGTTATTAATCAGTTTCTGGAGAATTCCTTAGCTTTTATGCAACATCTGAGAATCCTGTGTAAATATGTTAATGTGCATCTTTTTGTGTTAGTTGTTTATTTCTTGAGTATATTCCTTTTGATTTATTTTGGTTGGGTGTTTTTGTTTTTGTGGGGTTTTGGGGTTTTTTTTAGGTAAAAGACAGTTTTAAGCTTTATTTTGGGAGCAATCCTGTAAATACCAGAAGTTCTCTAAATATGTATATCATCAGCTGGGTAAGGTGCTAGCTTTAGAGGATGCATTTTGATATTAGTTAATGTATTCAAATCTGAAAATAAATGCTCTGTGTTATGCAGCTTCTGTGATTGCTATTTATAGACTTCTCATCTTCCCTGTTATTGGTAGGTGTAATTAACAAGACATCACTGGGAGTTTTCCTAATCACAAAAGACTCTTAGTTGTAAGTACAAAAAGCTCTATGCTCAGTTCTGATTAGGCAGGATATCTGAGTAGGGTAACTTATGTCAGATGTCCTATCTCATGTTAAATCCATGATTGTCATTCCTGGTGTCAGGGCTGGAGGGAGCCTACAACAACAATAAAACTCCCCAGAACCTCCCTAGCTTACAAGGTAATTAAGAGAGAGAGAGATATTGAGAGAGAGAGATTGTACTTCCAGTAAGCTGTCTGGTAAAATTTAGTTCACATTAAATTCAGTTTCTTGGTCAAGAGTATTGAATAAATTCAAGGTTTTGGATCATCAAAAATAGAAATATGAAGACATTTTGTTGGCAAGCTAGACTTCAAGAACAGAAACCAGAATTATCATTTATGAGCTGAATGGGAAACCAGGGAGATACCCATTGGATAAGAAAATTTTTCACCCTCTAATATTTAATACCCACATTTAGCCACAGAAACTTATTTAGAACTTTATTTGTGCACATTCCCACATAACCTTTAACCTTCAGAGTTCACCTGTGAGCCAGATAGCATTCACTTGGGTAACAGGAAAACTGAAAACATGGTAGGCTGCCTTGCTTAGCAGGTGATACCCTAACAACTACAGAGTGGTACCAGCTGCCTCTGGCTGCTTGCCCTTTATGCCATCCTTTGGAATACACTCTATTGTAGACTATCATTAACTTGAGGTGAGGTACTAAAAGATGACGTGAAGCTGTAGGTTCTGTCATGAAGAACAGTGACCCTGCTAATGCTTGCTCTAAGAAGTCCTTTATCCCCATTGTAGTGATGACTATTATCAGAACCTTCAAAGAAAGATCCAAGTAACATCACGGAAAGTTACAGTTCTCATCTCAACAGGTAGTAGAAATTCTCTAGAGAAGCCCTTAATTCTTGAGTGCTTTATTTTTAGCAGTAACTCTGTACTGGCTTAATCTGGGTGCTTGGCTGTTGGCTAGTATCAGCCCACAAGTAGCTCTTCAGTTGAGGTCATTCATATTCTCTAGGTTTGCAGTTGTTTTTCTAGAACAGAACCACAATGTTAACAGTTTTTAAAGGACAGATTTCAAAATAATATGACACAATTTATTTGATCTCTAGTTGGCAAATTCAGTGGGTAGGGCCATGAGTTAGAAGGAACAAAGTTTCTTCGCTGTGGAAATGACTCTTCCAGGTTTGTTACTCTGAAGTTTATGCCACTGCTACTACAGTTTGATTTACCAAACAGGGAATGAGTAGTCTTCATTCTTACAGTTCAGAGTTTTCAGGTACTATTTTCATGTTATTACTGTTCAGAGTTGACATCACTTCCGTGTTACAGCTTTTGTAACCAAATGGACTACTTTCACGTAATCGTAGACTGCAGAACTTCCTGATGCTTCACTTCAGCATGAAGAAACTATCGATGGGAAAAGAGCTTTTGGTTTCCAGTGTATTGCTAAATGGATTTAATCTGTTTTGGAGACTTACCTAGCCTGGTTTGAAGTGTATTTGAATAAAGTGATTTCATATGCTGAACCAGAAGCAGACCTTCTTATGTGAAAAAAGAGACCCTGACTTATGTAAAATACAAATATATAGGAACTCAAGTAAATAATGTCACTTCTGTGATGATTTTAAATGTTCAGGCTTATGGGGTTAGTAAGAATTCAAGTTGTGGTTTAGTACAATGCGTAATGATCCAGCATTTTCTGTATCTTGAGTAAAGGTGGTCTTTGGATCAAGTTGTGCTTTTTGATAGTGTTCTTTGTTTTCTGTTTAGACAGTTGCTGGAGAGGAACTCTCCTGGGTTTTTATCACTCTGAATTTTATTGACAAATGTAACTCACTAACAAGGGGGATGGAGAAAACTATTCCTGGTGTTGTTGGATGCCATCAATGCAAATTCAGAAGGATCAAGAATTCTGTAATACAACTCAAAAGCTTACGAACATAGCAGTTATGTTACTCACAAGAAAAAGGATACTTTTTGAGTATGAAGGAGATTAATTTTACAAGATGACCATATATTAATCTTACTTCAGATGAAAAGAGCCACAAAGCCTGATGCAAGATTTGAGAACTCCTGTTGATTAAATTATAGATACTCCTCTGATCTAACTCTTAATAGGGTATTAAGTGTATAATAGTGTAATGTAAAAGAATAGGAGAACTGAATGGTGATGTATTTAGTAATGTTATTTGCAATTAAAAACCCTGAGGAAGGGTTATGGTTGTATGATCAACCTTGTATAAAAATAGTACAGTCACCTTGTCCTTTGAAATTGATTTTGCTTGCCTTAAAGGAAATACCTTTCAGGTCATCCATCATGCTGCAAATGATTCACTCTTACAGGTGGACATTATATTATAATTTCTTACAAAATAAAGATGATGATGGAATTACTGGTTTAGTTGTTGTCTGTTGTGTCACACTGCTGGAAGATGCAGCACACAATGTGTGCTCTAAGGGGAATTTTACATCACTTCTAAACATAAGCAGCATTTGCCTTTATAAGCAGTAGATTTTATTGCCAGAAACCAATTCCAGCTGCAACCCTTCTCCCCAGCACACACCTCTTAATATGTTAAAATTAGTAGCTTCAGCTTGCTTTGTTTTGAGATCGAAAATGGTTACAGCTAACTCTGGAGGTGATGTATAAAGAGATGTAAAATACTGCAGAAACTATGAAGGTGCTTGTCTGAGGGAAAGAAATCTGGGGCAGTGGGTGTGTTAAAGGACAAGAAAAAAACCCTAAATTAGATGGGAGTGCCACTATTTTTAATTGCTTCTTTTGGCATGACTGAAATTTTTTTCCTTATTTTTTGTATTCTCATCTTGCAAGTTACACCTCTTCAGATGTTTTTGTTCAGTAAGTTTAACTTTTGACAGCAGGGGGATGGGAGGTCAGGGGTGTTCTTTGTTTCTTGTTTTTCAGCAGCAGCTTTTTAGTTCAGTTTCTGGAAGGTACATCTCTCCCAGCAGCAGGAGCATTTAATAGCTGATGTTGGGCTTGTCTTTTGCATTGACAAGTGTTTTGACTTTCATGCCTGAAGCTGCTTGCATATAAAGCTTCTCTTTGGAAGGGTTATGGGGCAGGGAAATGTGTAATAACATGCAAAGATGTGTTTCAAAGCTAGTAAGCTATTAACAGTGAACAGTATGTTCTTACAGGATGGTTACATTTATCCTGAAACCATACTAGCCCATACTAGTAGTATGTGAGTTAAAAGTGATTGGCAAAATTGTTGTAAAATTTTAATCAAATGCCTTCAGGTCCAGTGGAAGAAAATAAATAGTTTTGCATTCTCATTTCTCCTTAGAAAGCCTGAAAAAGGAGTCCAGTACCTAATTGAGCGAGGTTTTGTGCCAGACACTCCAGTTGGTGTTGCCCACTTTCTCCTGCAAAGGAAAGGTCTCAGCAGACAGATGATTGGAGAATTTCTGGGAAATCGACAAAAACAGTTCAACCGGGATGTATTAGAGTGAGTATTCTGTGTGGGGAGGAGGTAAGCATATTTTAATGTTTGAGTAAGACATTTAATCGAGCTGCAGGTAATAATGGTTTCTGAATGTTCTGCACTTATCTCTGGATCTTGTTCTGAAGGAGGGGGAAACCAGACTCTAAGGGTTAAAGAAGAAGACGTGCACATGAGCAAATATTTATTTCTTTGCGTTCCAGCTAAGTTACTGTTTTTGTTATTGATTCAGCAAGATACTTACAAGGATTTATATTCCCTGTACTCATGTACATTTACTCTAAATTTATGGTTTAATTTCATTGGCTTTAGAGTATGTTATTTCAAAGTCTTTTTCCTTCCTCAGGCTCTCTAATAATTTACTGACTGAAACAAAGTAATATTATGTGCAACATAAGGCCTCATCAGTGATGGAACATGAAAATAATTATTACAGCCAAATGGCTCAGACAGTAGGTAAACAGGGATTTCAGTGTGCACAGGCATATGCTGACAAGATCTATACAAACTGTTTTTTTCCCAAAAGATTAGATAAACAAAAATTGTTTTAAAAACCAAAGAAATTCAAAGCAGAAAATTAGACTTTTAGCAGCTTGGTCATCAATTTTTAAACCTTACATACAGAGTAGAACAAAAAAAGAAGTTGCTTTATTTTAAGAGGGTGTTTATTTAAAACATGTATTCTTTTGGGGCTTTTTTTTTCACTTGTACCTGATATACTGACCTGTAAACATGAATACATCTTAGTCCAGTTTTGTTCAAGGAATTGTATAAAAAGTTTAGTTAGATGCTTAACAAAACTGCTGAGAATGAAAAAAGCCCCACATCTTGTCCATTAAGGAAGACTAGGAAAAATTCTGACCGCAGTTTTAACCGGAGTATAATGAAAGCTGTACTGAAATTTGCCCTGGTCTATAGATGCAGTCTTTTTTGAGGACTGAATGTTGGTACATAATATTGATACGTTGGAAAAAATTTTAAGGTTATGGTATCATGATACAAACTGTCTGCCAACACCTTATATTTTCTTTGTATATTTCTTATAGACTGCTCTCATTGGCTTCTTACTACAGAGGTGTTGGTCACTTTCTCCACAGCCCTCTTGATCTTACTATTATGCCATCAGAACTTACATATCTCAAATTGCAAGCTTGAGCACTGTATTAATACGGCTGATGGCATGTGTACGTATGCCATAGACCTTTCTTTAGAGGTCTTCTCTTTCTTTCCTGTGCCTTGTTAAAGGCTGCCTTCTTACAGTACAATACCCAGCAGAGAGCAACAGAAGAGCCTCTCTACCAAAGCACGCAGCCTTACAATAGAGTAACAGAATATGGCTTGGTTTTGATGCAATCCCTGTTCAGCATGAGTCATTATTAGCTGCTTGTAATGGTCATCTGGATTTTGCAATTATGACTCAGGCTAGGCTGAAGACTTTCCAAAAAATGCGTAATTTCTTATTTTTTAAAAGAAAGCAGTGCAGGTCCAGGACAAGATGATTTATAATCTTAGATGATGCATTTTGGAATCTTGAACAAATTGTTTGCCTTCACTGTCTCAAACAGATCAGCAGAATATGGGTAAGAAGTGTATCTCTGCTAAGCCAGATGCTCTGTCTAATGAGATGAATTGTTAAGGGTAAGGTCATAATCACCTGCCTACAACCCCACAACAATCCTTTCATTGAAATTAATCTGCTCTTAAATAAGCTGTTCCAGCTATGCTTTGGGTCACGGAACACCCTGTAAGCAGTGCTGTTATCTTGGTAGAGTTCTGAACCTTGCCTGCAAATGGAAACAAGGTGGTTTTTTTCTTAAAAAGAGACAACAAAATAGCATTTTATCTTAAATATCACATTTACAGATTGGAGGTAGATTTTGTCAAACTGATAATAACTCCAGGTTATTACACAGAAAAGACATTTTAACAAATAATCCTTTTTCTGTTACACAATTTAATTTCAAGTGACTTGCTTTTGATTTGTGTTCAAGTTTCCCAGATGCGTAAATTAGTGTGTTTTAACTGGTTGAAATCTTTTCACTGAAGCTTACAAAATGCTCAAGAGTAGCCTAAATTTTTGACCAAAAGCTGCATTCTGGGCCTACTGTAGTTGCTACCTGGTGGTAACTCAAGTGTAAAGGCTTGTTTTGGTGTCACGGGGCTGGCATGGCTGGCATTGATGTTGTTGCCCTGGCCAACATTTGGGGCACATCAGACACCCTTCCTGCAGCACT
This sequence comes from Ibycter americanus, assembly GCA_035590275.1. Taxonomy (NCBI): domain Eukaryota; kingdom Metazoa; phylum Chordata; class Aves; order Falconiformes; family Falconidae; genus Ibycter; species Ibycter americanus. The sequence goes on along the minus strand of JAVJGI010000050.1, from coordinate 4,003,251 downwards.
GCTGTTCTGCAGCGAGCTTCAGCATTATCTCTTTGCCTGACCAAGGAGTGCTTGATGTCATAGAGATGTAGCTGAGGATATGACCTTCTACTGTGTCTTGACTTTGCATTAGAAAATAAAAGTACAGTCTCTCAAAGAAAGAATAAAATAAAATCACCATAAAGAACACTGTTAAAAGTGAGAGGGAAAGCATGACATTGTGTTGCTCCGTACGGGACTCTATCGTTTCAGTTAATTACACAGTTAAGTGCAAGAGTACAGGCAAGTGGTACAGTAGAGAACCAAGGCAGTTGTTGGTGTGCTGACTCAGCAAATGGTATGTTCCACTCTTGCCTAAATTTTGTGAAGAGGCGGTAAGCAGATGTTAGCTACAACACTACTAGAAGACAAATGTGAGCTACTCTATATTTGTCATTGTATAGCTATACATTTAAGAAAAGGCTTTTAAAATTGGATTGTGCTTGCTTTCTGTGGTTTCTGCATTACAGTGCTGTTATGTGCAGTGCTTCATATCTGCTTGTTTACAAACTAAAAGCTGAGTCTAAAGAAAGGAAATTTATAAGCTTATGATTTTAAAGTAGCCTTTAAATGAAGTATTAGAATGACATAGTTCACATTGTTGATTATATTAAACTGGTTCCTTCTTTTATTTTATGTCAGCACTGTATTTTCAGAGCAAGAAACTAACTATTTCTCCGTAAATGTTCACTGAAAGACATGGCAAATGGTGGGGAGATGAGAATTACTGTAATAGTAAGAGAGTATCCAAACAAGATTATTTCTTTTTCTCCGTATGTAAGAGTGTTCCTAGACACAGAGCCATTTGGTACAGATTATTGTGCTTGCTGCAGGCTGTTTGAGATCCAATATTGTGAACAGTATAGACTCTTTGTTATAGGCATTGTAATAATTGATTGGCCTGGAAGCACAAAACCAATAGTTATTCTTGGCAATGGTATGTTACTTACATTGGTTAGACATTTGCTATTCCAGCAGCTCTTCTGTTAGAAAAAATATAAGGACCCGCTTACATGTACACATTTCTTTGATCTATTATTTGCAATCCTTCCTTCACAACTTACCTACACTTACTGCAATTGGTGCTGAATGTTTCAAAAAACTCCATGAAACTCTACAGGAGATGGAAAACTGAAAGGTTTTTTGGTCTCAAAATCTTACCTTTGGTACCGTGTTGTTAGAAATTGAAAGACACAATGGCAATATGTTTTTATCCTAGCTGTGTTGTGGATGAGATGGACTTCTCAACAATGGAACTGGATGAAGCACTCAGGAAATTTCAGGCTCATATCCGTGTTCAAGGAGAAGCCCAGAAAGTAGAACGGCTCATTGAAGCTTTTAGGTATGATGCTGTAATAAATTACTCAGTCACCAGAAACCTGCTGTTGTCTAACTGTCAGACTGGAGAACTGGGGAAGTTGAGTATATCTGAGTTACTTCCCTGCTTATTTTCAGTGTCCTTGTCAGCTACATACAGTTTCAAATATATCATGTCTTTCGTGGTGGTTTTGCTAGTATGAAATAAGAAGTTTCAGTTGCTGGTGGTGTTCATGTATGTCATTTGTATTAATATAGCGAGGTTTTTCAATTAAAAGTTCTTTTTGGCATCAGTTGAAAAGATATTCAAGGACTTCTGAATGTCTCTAACAATGTATTTGGATATAATAGTTTATATGAGTGAAATTATAAGGCCATATACATTTTAGAGTATATATGCTCTCAACTTTTCATAAAGCATTTAAAAAATAGTAGAATAAAGAGCATTAACTTATTAATACTAACACAAACGTACTTTACCCAGGGCAAGATGAGACGTAAATCATTATATGGCGGTAAGCTAAAGTGAATGCTGTATTCTTACCTGGTGTTAGCAGGTGTTACTCACTGAGGAAAGTGAAATACTGATGTCGTAGCTCAGAATCCATACTAAGTGAAGTTACAGTGGTAGTACAAAACGAAAGCCTTCCATGCTCTAGTACTGGCTTATGAAAATGTGTGGATGGAAAGCTAAATATATATATATGGAATGCGAATAATAGCTTGCTCAGCCTCTGGAAAGTAGCAGTTGGTTTATTTGGTGGAATTAGAATAGTAATTTATAGCTCTGACAGCGTCCCCTTTTTGCTTTTTTACAGCCAACGATACTGTATCTGCAATCCCGGTGTTGTGAGACAATTTAGAAATCCTGATACCATCTTCATTCTAGCTTTTGCCATCATACTGTTGAACACAGATATGTACAGCCCCAATGTGAAACCAGAACGCAAAATGAAGCTAGAAGATTTTGTCAAGAATCTAAGGGGTAAGCAAACACTGAACGATGAAGGTCATGAAAGCTTTTCCCTGTGACTGTCATTGGAGGGACACTGTGTGTATTCTGGGAAGAAGGCAAAATACAGGGCACTTGATTCTGATTTCACCTGACTTTAAACTGCTGTCATTTTTACAGGCTTTAGTTATTTCTGGAATAGTGAAAACAGAATTAAGTATATGGTATTTTGTCATTTTTATCTTGTTTTTCTTGAATGGATGTACTGCTAGGTCCTTTTATTCCCGTATATGTGTATATATTATGGAAGAGAAGTTACTATGCCATGATGAGAACTTATGGAAATAAACGAAAGATCTGAATTCTCAGTGGGGAAAAAAAAGTCTGACCTCCAAAACCTTCCTGAAAGGTACACGGTAAATAGCACAGAAATTTCATTTAGATTTCTTCATTGGTATATTTTCTGATCAAGAAACTATTTGCTAGGCTACAGCACACCTAAGCTTGCAATTAGATTGCCAAAAAAATACAGATAATTTTTCAAATCTGTATCTTGGATCTTTCTATCCTGGTTATTTCTGGTGAAGAGCAACAGATTTTTATGAAGTATCAGCTCAGCCAGTGCCCAGCTGTGCCTAACAGGAAATAGTCACTGTAGAGCTGAGGAGGAAGATCATGCATGAGGAGGTAATACCTTCTGTTGTTCCAGGGCATTCAAGGAAGAATGGATCAGACAGCACTTACCTTTTATCGCAGAAGGGTACTCACATGTTAGAGAAGTAAAATGAGGCTGAAGCCCCCATCCTGTTTTTTCCTTTGCAATAGTTTGTGCCCATAGGCAGAAAGCAGCTTTTGCTATAGTCCCATTACTATGTGTTTGTGCAAAGGCCAGGAAAATTGCCTGCTCAGCCATTGCAACTCTTTCCTCCTCCTCCCCCTGCTTTTAAGCACAGAATAAGCACAACTTAGTGCACAGTCTCTCTTCTTTTGGCTACAATGGATGTAGCAGCACAGTAGCAGAATAGGCCCACTATTGCAGGCACTAACAAGTACTAATGTATTGTTTAACAGTCATTTTCTCAGTGATATCTAAAAGTGGGCTGAATGGCAGAAAGACATAATCAAGTTGCTTAATATATAAAAATACATTGGTGCATCTCAGATGCATGGTGGTTTGGATTCATGTGTGCATGTGGTACTTTCATTTTAGTACTAGTAAAAACAAAATTCCTGTGGTGTTCTGGAATTTCAGATCTTGAAAATGAGAGTCTTGTTTGGTGATTTTATTCTTTTAGATTTATATAAGACATCAATGAACGATCTATGCTTAGCAGGTGTTTTAGCTTAGCAAAATCTAAGTTGGTGTTGAGATCTTACCATAAAGTCCACAAAGATTAAAAAAGGAATTATATTCATCACTTAGCATAATACTAAAATTATATTATATTATATTAAATACAGTACATTCTCTCTGAGCTGCAGCCTGACTGTCAGCAATTTCTTACTATAGCAGGCATTTTTGTAACAGGCTGCCTTGCCTGTAACTTTAAATGACTGGATCTCAAAGGGTGGTCTGTGGAAGACTTGCTGGTGTGGAACAGAACAAAGGCAGTTTTGCTTTCTTCTGGTTGCAAAGAAACAGTATTTTATCACACTATTTTTTTATGTGAGCAGTTTTCCACTGGGTGACAAAATATTCTATTTTAGCTGCTGAATGGGAGATAGGAGTTTTTTGCTTTAAAACCTGTTTAACAAATAGACATGCATCTGATCCCCAGGAAATCCAGCTTTAAGTCTCTTACTGAAATTGGACTCTTTCCACTGCTATTAAAAATTCAGGATCAAGCATTCAAGGCACTGTGGCATTTTTTAGAATACTCAGATACCAATGATAATCATACAGTGTTAAAGAATAATGCTGTAACTAGGCTATTTTGTTGATTTGTTTTTCCAGAGTAAATTAATTGGTTTTGAAATCATACAGGAAATATTGGTTAAATTAATTTTACTGGATGTTCATAAGGTTCTCGTGTAGGAAATTATTTCATGAACAGTGTTGAGCAGTTTTGGGACAGAGGCAAAATGGAATGGTTGTTCTGCTTCCTCCCAGTAGTATATTCCTAGGAGGAGGTCATATGGAGATTTTAGTGTCTAAAGGGTTATTGAGCTCATTTTAACTCATTTAAGCTTTCATACCAAGCAGAGGAAGCTTGAAAGAAGAAAAAAAGAAAGAAAAAAAAAAAAGAATTTACGTAGGAAATTAGCCTTTTTATGGCTTCGTTTTAGATTATAGAGTTTTAAAACAAAAAAACAATTCTGTGTAATATCAATCAATGTCTTGGCATATTAGGGGAGGCAAACTTTTGGACAAAAATCAGTGCTTCAGTAATGAGTAATGTAACTTCTGCTGCTTCGGTAAGGTAGGCACAAGGACAGCATAGGACGTTACTTGACAGAGTACTGGCAGCTATAAAACAAAACAGCATAAACAAGTACATCAGCAGTCTTAGGCAGCATTGATGTTACTGTTAGCGGAGGGAACAAAGGTTGCACATGCTTTTATCCTGTCCTTGCTGAGAAGCCTGGATTGCTGAGAAATAATAGTGTTTGTTAGATCATTCAGAGGCAGACTGATAGTAGAAACTGTTGGCTTCTGCAGGTGTGGATGATGGTGAGGATATCCCACGAGAAATGCTGATTGGGATTTATGAGCGAATCCGCAAACGGGAACTGAAAACGAATGAGGATCATGTATCCCAAGTCCAGAAGGTTGAAAAACTCATAGTAGGAAAGAAACCGGTAAGTTTACTTTGCACCGCCTGTCAGTTCCTAAGGAGATGTAGGACAACGCACAGTATAGAACAATACAGAAGTGTGTTGCTTAGAAGTATAAATCGGTTGATAAATGGCAAAAGGCAGAAACTGTCAATAATTTGCTGTGAGGCTGGTTGTAATTTTGGAGTATTCACAGTGCAGATACATTTTGTTGTTGCAGTCTGGTATTCATGATGATGTTAATAGTCTTAAACTCTTCTCTATGTGAAGCTTTACAGTTCTGAAATTACACTGAAATATCTGCATTTTAGGAAGTTCTTGTGTTTGTTTCAGGGTAATTGAAGTGTTTTGGTAAAGCGATGTTGCAGAGAATCGTATTTCAACATTTACATTATCAGTTATGGCTCTGTAATTTACAAAAGTAATAGAGAACTTCTGTTCATGTCAGTGTCTTTCTCAGCTTTGCAACTAGCTCTGCGAACTGGTGTTTGTAAGGGGAGATTGTGTTGTTTTGTCTCAGAATTTATCTGGAAATCCAGTCCCAGGGATTCTAATGTTGGGTTTGAGCATCCAAAGATACCTCTTGCCTTGTTGTGGGAAAAATCCTGAAATACTTTGCTATATAAATTAATCTTCAAAGCATCTGCTGGAAAAGGAGAGAGAAAACGAAGGCCACAGTATTTTCCCCTTTGTTTTAGGAGCTGAGTGCACACAGATACTAAGACCAGTATTTTACATGCTAGCGATGATATCTAATGTGGAGAGGGACAATGGATACTCAGCCTTCCTGAATTCAAGCCCAAGTGTCATCTTCTGAAAATCTTCATGTTAGTAGTCGCAAAGGCAGCCCAGAATTAAGCCAAAAAAAGACTAGACTTGCTTGTTTTTGAAGTTCTACGTTTTTTATCAGCTCTGGGGAACTTTGCTGCAGCAGGGACTGACAGGTTGGGGGATTTTTTTATTAAGACAAAGAGCATGGATCTCAGGATTCTCCCTATTACTTTTAAAGAGCTTTGAATTGTAATCTTTTCTCAGACAAGCCTTGATGTGGGGTGGGGGTGGGGGGAAGGGAGTGAGGGACCACCAAAAAAAAAGAAAAATCTAATTTACTTCTGTTTCCCGGTAAAGAAATATAGAGGAGATCTCTTGGAAGAAGCAGAAGAGAAAGAAAGCAGAGTTTTCTTAATAACAGCTTTTATATATTTTTGAGGAGAAGGGAAATAAATATTCTGAAGTCAGTATTTGACAGTCACTTATGCTTTCATATGAAAGTTATTTTCCATAATTGTTTGGGGATTTGGGTTTATATATAGGCTTCTGTGGGAGATGGTTTTTTTCATCGTTCTTTTTTCATTCAGGCATGTGGCAAATCAAATCCTAAAACTAATCCTGACCTTGTAAATTAAATGGGATTAAGAAAACAATGCCCTCCATGGAGTCCTAGGTTCAAGGATTCTTCTGTTGAGAGACTTTTTAACTGTGTGAAAGAAAATTTAGGAAAAAGGCAACAGTCCTTATTGATAGAAACATTTGTTTTTACTTTATAGGCATTTAGTCATAGTAAGACCATGACGTATTTACTTGCTATGATACAGTACTGTGTTTCTCTGAAGTTTAACGAACTTGTATATGTCTTTCTACTGTAGATTGGATCTCTGCATCATGGACTTGGTTGTGTAGGTATTTCTCTCATACTCCTTCAAAATTTATAGTCATTTTAACTGGCAGCGTTTTCTTAAACTAGCAATAATGCATTCTATTACATTTTAACTTTTTAAAAAATAGGGCTTCTTTCAAACAAAATTTTCCTATTGTTATAGTAATAACTCTCCAAAGTATAAAGATTTTCTTAAAAATATACTTTCCAGAGACTGCTTAATTTATTGCCAAGACTTTTCTAGACCTTTTTTTTTTAGTACACTTTTTATGCATTTCAAATGCTGTTATCACTGTAGAAATTAGACAGCCAGTAAAGAATAAACAAGTAAGTAAAATTAGTTGCACCTCACTTTTCCACCTGGGCCCTGGTGTGTTTATTCTTTCTGGTCCATTTTAGTACCGAATGATACTCTAGAAAGATATTGCCAGCTAATTTAACAGTTCTCTTCTGAAAGGTAGATAAACATAGAAAATATTTATTCCAGATTTAAGTTATAGGCATATTTAATAATAATCCTAAAACTATTCTTCTATTGCACTGTTTGACTGACTTTAATTTCATGATAACATTATTGCTAGTAGTTTTGAACAAACCAGCCACCCATTGCAGAGGAGTGCATGTAGCGCTCTGAAATCTGATTACCTTATACAAATTTGGTCCTAATGATTTTTTTTTCTCAATTATAATGGCACTGTGCATTAGCATCTTCACTCAGGACAATCCAGAGAAGGAACTTTAAACTTTCATTCATTTTTTCAGTCTCCTGTTTCTTGCTTTTTCTGTGTAAACAATTAAAATCATGCAAAGCTATCTTCATATTCCCAAGTTAAATGCCTGCCATTGTTTCATGGATACATGTCTAGCAGTACCACTGGACTGTAAAAACAAACTGAAAGATGTAACCTTTATAAAATACGGTGGAAGGGAATGTTACTGGATCCATCTATTGCTATGAGTGAAAGCATTGTCTATAGTTAAATTTCAATGCCAGAGCTCACTGTAGTTGTTTGCAAGTTTGTTTACAGGCTCAGTGGCTACCTTTGGGTTTTGTTACATTGCTGTAGCAAATCCCAACATGAGCTGGGGAAACTAAGTCTGGAGGTAGGAGAGAATGAGAACACGCAACATTTACTCCTGCCACTTTTCACTGAGAACCCATATAATCTGTTCAGTTGACAGAATAGCCTAAAAATAGAAACCATTGATTTCTCCAGCATTCTTCACCACACTGGCTCCTTTAGAACATGTCAGATTTTTTCTCAAATACCTTCTCTTTGTGAGTTCAGAGAGGGTAATTAAGTTAATGCCATAGATAAATTAAATCCCATTAGCATTTTACTTTTTATTAGTATAGTTATCATTGGATTTTGGGGAAAGACTGGAATCTCACCAAATGTCTTGATAACCAACCAGGAACAAAGGCAAATACTGAATCCTAAACTCTTTTTTTCGCCCTCTTCGCCCTGGCCCCTCCCTGCTCATATAAAGGAAGAAGCAGCATTAACAATCTTTGACTGTTTTTCTTTGCCTAGTAAATCTTGTAATTCCCATGCAGAATCAGGAATTATAAAGAAATAGAAGATATAAATGGAATGTATATCTAGTTACCAAAGAATATTCTCTACTTCAAATTTTTAAAGTTTAAAGGGTTTATTTGAATATTGTTGACAAGATATCATCATTCAGATTTGAAAGCAGATATTTCAAATAAGAAAATGGAAAATTATTCTTGGTTTTCTTGCCAGCATGAGAAAATAAACCAGACTGAAAATGCATTTACTTTTCTCTGATGTCACCATTTCCTTGGTATGGGGGAATGAACAAATTATATTAACTCAGTGGCTGACAAAAAGTAATCTACAACATCAGTGTTTTCACCTCACAAAAGCTGAAGTTGCTTTGCATCCTTTCTTCTTAATAAAGATATGTAAAAATGCTCAGGAAAGTAAACATCCTTTGCTTTGAGCTCCCACTTGCTTAATCTTAAGTTCTTTCAAGATTTTATCATTTCACAAAGTAAAATTCTATCCCCAGTAAAACTTTCATTGACATCCATACACAGGAATGCAAGCTGTTAGAGAATTTATATCAGAACTATGATGAAGTTTTAATGTTATGCAGATTTGTGGCATATAAATCTTTATTTTTCTGTTGTTGGTCCTTTGATGAAGAAGTCCAATGGGCTTAGAGGTAAAAACATTTGAAGTACTCAAAAAAAGACTCTGGGTATGAAAGATGCTCTTTCTTGTCTAAATATTGCTATGTTAACTGTGAACTTTTGTATTGTCATAGGTTCTCTCTCTACCCCACCGGAGGCTTGTTTGCTACTGTAGGCTGTTTGAAGTTCCAGATCCAAATAAACCTCAGAAGCTTGGATTACACCAGCGAGAAATATTTTTATTTAATGATCTTCTTGTGGTATGTATTTTCAGGTGGTTAGACTTCTAGGGAGGTATTTCTATCTCCATGAAATCAGTGGCAATTAAGTGCACAAGCATTCCTAAAAATAAGTATCTATTATCTTTCACTCTGTACTCCAACAATCTTGGGATGATTAAGGTTTAAATTTTCTTAATTTTGTTCATTATATATAATGTTTTTCAAAACTGAAACCTTTTACTGATTACTACACTCTATTGTAAGAAAGTTCTTTGATGCAATAGTTTTTACTATAAAGAACAAAAATTCGCTCCAGGTTACCCATTTCCCTAATGGGTAAATGGAGATGTGCTTTATTCTGTGAATAACAAATTCAAGTTACCTGTGGAAAAACAAAATTATATGCTACTTTGTATTCTCCAGATGTTCTATGAACCAAATATGTTTATTCATTGAAATAGGAATAGGATACATTGAAATAGATTTTACAGTTGACTTTACTTTTTAGGGTGCATTTAACTTGAACCAGTCTTTTGAAAAACAGACATACAAAACTAGTGACAGCTTGGAATTATTTGGTTGATTTACTCTTAAAAATAGGAAAATTTGTTGCACTCTATTTGCAATGTGTTTGGCTGTTACCCAAGGACTAAGAACTAAACTAAATATTTCATGTTTTGTTACAAAAAAGGCATACTTCGGATGCACAATTTTATGGTGTTTTAATTTTTACATACCTTCAGACCTTACAACCAGGAAATAAATTTAATAAAAATTAATCTTTTTTTATAGTGAGTATAATCTCTTAGTTGTAAATGTGAGCTTGCATGTAAAGTGATGGAACATTGTTGTCTTCAGGTTGCAAGTTTTCTGTCGTTTTTTATTACTTACTTACTGAGATGTCAGTAGTTTTGTCACACTGTTTTGGGAGTAATAGAGACCAAATTTGTCAGTTCTAGTAAAATACCATCGCCAGAAATTACAATTAGAAAGAAGTAGTGAAAATAAACCTCTTGGCTATAAAGAGTGGTGGCATTCACGCTTTAGGAGAACCCCAAAATTAATGGTATGGAGCAGTATGTTACTTCTGTTGTAGCAAAAAGTAAAAGTCTCAGAGCTTTTATTGCGATAGGTGCTGTAAAAATCATAGGGGAAACAGGGCATCTTACTGTTTAAGACAGTATTTGGAGGTGCACAGAATTGAAGCAGGTTTGGAGGGTCACAGCACATGAGAATAAGGGCTAAGAATTAAACTTGTGTGGAGAGGTCTATAGGCATGTCCTGCCTGTAGTCAGCTTGTAAGAAAAAAGCGTGAAGTGTGGTAGCAGCTAAGTTTTTAAAAAATGATAATTTAAAAATATTTACATTTTTGCTAGCTTGTCCAGTGCACAATAAGGGTGCACTTGTGTTTTTTTCTTTCTTTCCAGAATTTTAAGAAGTAGAATTCTGGAGAAATAGAGAGCACAAAGCTTTGTATCTGGATAAAATATTAAACCTTCCGGTTAAGATATATCAATGCTTCAAAGCTAGCTTCGGTAGTAGTAGATTAAAAACCTCAGTTGCATTAAAAAAAAAAAAAAAAAAAAAAGGAAAAAATTGCAAGTTCATATTTTCTGCCAGATTATAGCTTTCTTCGGCATCAAATGTTTTCTCATATGCTAATTCTAAAGAACAATAATTTTCCACAAACACCACGTGGTAAAAGGGATATTTCACTTTGTTTATTTGATAACTTTCAGGTGACCAAGATTTTTCAAAAGAAGAAGAACTCGGTTACATACAGTTTTCGACAGTCATTTTCCCTCTATGGAATGCAAGTTCTTCTTTTTGAGAACCAATGTAAGTCTCTCCTCTCTTTTTAGATGACCATTATATTTATAAATAAAATAAAATAAAAAAATATGTGAATGAAAGAGGTGGACAGGATTTGATTCTGAATATAGGAATAAAATTGCTCTGAATTTATCTTAGCCCTAAAGTTTAAAACAAGATGGTGTCAGCATAAGAAACAGCAAGACTGCTGTTAAGATTTTTTTGTTGTATTCAGAAGCAAATCTAGCCAAATGTGTTGTTTGTGAATACTTGTAAAGAATAAAATGTTTGTAAAGAAGCAAATATATTTGTTGCGGAGTCAATGGTATGGTTAGCTGGAACTGAATATATGATAATAAATAATGACTATTATGATATGTGTAATCCAAAGCATTATTTCATTTATTTTCCTGATTTATATATTAACTTTGTGCCTAGATAATGTATACTCATTCAAATATAAATACAAAGTAGAGTCCAGATTAAAGTTTGTATTTTCTGACACCTTTTCTTTGTCAGTCATAATCTGTTTCAATCCAATATACTTTTTATCTGTAATGCTTGTGTGCTGGTTTAACCCCGGCCGGCAACCAAGCACCACGCAGCCACTCGCTCACTCCCCTCACCCAGAAAGATGGGG
>JAVJGI010000050.1:3965404-3991598 GCA_035590275.1 Ibycter americanus | reverse complement strand
GCTCTCCCATCACAGCCAAAACACAGCACAGCACCAACTACTAAGAAGAAAATTAACTCCATCCCAGCTGAAACCACAGCAGCTTGTCAACCTTAGTCTCAGCAGACAAAAACACAACAAAAAGCAAATAGTTCGCTCATGTCCTGATTTTAAGCCCAGAGACATCAGTAATAACGTAGCAGAGCTCAGTTGTTTGTAGGGTACATAGAGAGACAGTCTATTTGACCTGACCTCATGGTTTGTAAACCAAACCTTGACCTTAGTGATAAACTGGATACAGTGCAGTGTGACGTTCAGTAGTTTCTGTGCTTTTCTGTTGTGGAAGGCTCTTAGTTTTTTCTTGTTCTTAAGAACCTGCTCCAGTGCTCATCTCACTCAAAAAAAGTTGCTGTTATTGAATCAAAAGCATCTGGAGATTTCAAAAGGGAAGATTTTGTAGAGCTTGTAGCAGTGATGTAGCCTGCAGATTATTTGTATGCGTACACATTCATTCTTTCTCTTGTGCACACATTGTATGATATAAAATTCATTTTTAGAGAGGAAGGCCAAATATTTATATCCTGGATTCTACTAAAAATAGAATATATGATTCTTCTGATGTCAAGTTAAATAAATTAAAAATCTCGTAAGCATGCCAAGTAGAAGCACTATAGATATTTTCAAGTTTACTTGAATACAGTGAAACTAGGAGTGAAGAGTTGGATTCCTTCCAGTGAACTGGAGGCATTTTAACTGAGACAGTTTAGTAGACATTAGATGAGCTCCTGAGGTGAATTTGCTACAGTGAATCAGTGAGCTGCTTGTACTTCTAATATCAATGTCTGTTAGGTGGAATGCAGTGTCTTCCAGCTGGGAAAGAGAATTATTCTTCCCCTCTGGTTTGTAGAATTCATAATCTTGATTTCACCTGTCCTCAGCAAGCTTTGGGTTATTTTGGCCTGAGCCATTGTGCCATTCAGTAAATCTGTCTGTAGCAGCTGTCAGAATCAGCTGATTTCAAGTGAATAAAATTTAGTCTCACTAAAGCAGAAGCAACAAAAATTGTTTTGGCTACTCACCAGGAGCCAAACAGCATCAACCATGGTTGCCCTTGATGGTAGAAGAATTGACTTCTAATGGTAGAAGTCAATTACATCGAGGGATGGATAAGCTCCAAAAGGGAAAATAATGTCATATATCTCTAGTAAATAAGTAGGCCATAAGGGAAGTATATTTTAAATTTTCAGTCAAAATCACTGACAAAATATAAAAGGCAAGCAAATCACTTCAGAGAGAGTGTATATGAAACCAGTAAATACTTATGTGTTTCCTGATGCTTAATCAATACAATGTAGAGGAGTATCTCTGATAATAAAACACTTCTGTTTGTTTAGTATTTGGAAATTCGTTCTTTGTTCATATGCAAAGGTAGCCCATGTGACTTTGGGGTTACCAAGGTTCCTTGTTCAGTTTCATAAACTCTTTTTTTTTTTTTTTTTTCTCTCCAAGTGGTGCACTTTCTAGAGCTGTTTGCCACTTACCCAGTTTCAGTGTTCAAAACACGATGTGGTGGTGTACCTGCTCTCCACCTGTTAGCTTGCCTCACACCAGCCGCCTCTGCACTTTTGGCCGTTTGGCTGTATTCTGAAAGCTGCAGACAGCTCGAGGTGGCTGTCTGATTTGATTGAAGGTAGATGGAATTGTCGTGTGGTCAGCAGATGCAGATCAGCTATACATTACTTCTGTGCAAGATGTTGATATCAGACCCCAGCAGAAGCCCCAGATTCTTGCTCCCTCCTTCCCTCTCTGTACCCTTTGAGGCTTGCAGTGGCTCACCTGAGCAAATGCCAGGATATAAATGAGATTGCTCCCCAGCCCACCCCCCAAGAATGCTACATGGACTTGCTTCACTTTTAGTTGCGACTCTTGATTTGGAACTTAAGATACCCTTTTAAAAAAGCATAGCATTTGCATTTGTTTCTCAGTATTTTAAGTCTTGTTGAAACCGAATGGCTTTGAGGGAAGAGACTATCTTGCATCATCTGCTGGTTCTTCAGGGAATGATTTTTTTAGTACATGGGAGCACTTGAAGTTCAGATTGAATACTTAAGTAAATATTTGAGACCTTTAGCAAACCAATAAGGTCAGGCAGTTGAGTGAAAGAAAACATTGTGAATTAGAATGCACGTTTTGAGTTTTTCTGTTTCCTGACACCCTGTTTCTACAGGTCTCTGCTTTGAGCAAAAGCTGGTTCTGTGTTCTGCGGCAAAGCATATCTTCATTATAAGCTCTCTTTCTGTAAATGACCCTTCTGTCTCAACCAGGACATGTTTTTCACTAGCTGTTATAATTTGCATTTTCAGATGTGCAGCTAGAAGAGAGGCAAAGGCAGTTTGCTGAAAAATCTGCCTTTTATTGTAAAGATGTCCATAGTATGGGCCAAAAGGGGTGGGGGGAACAACCCACCCCTTTTATTTCTTCAGTATGTAATTTCACAGATAATTTTAACATCTCTTTTTTTAAAGAAGGGAAGTAGGATGTCCACACAACTGAATAGAAAATACTAAAAGCTGTACATATGCTAGAGTGTTTGTCTTCCTGCAAATGTAAAGTTAAAAGTACAAGACAGTTGCTAGTATTTGAGATGTATTACAGTAGTCTTTATTCAGCAAAACTTTGGTCATAATTGAGTAAGGTAGGTAATGGCATCCATTCCATGAAACAAAAGTTATTCCCTTAATTTTTAGGTTTTATTCCCTGTGATTTTTCTGTTATATTGTACATGGTACCTTAAGGGTAACAGCTGCGTAAATACTATCTTTCACTATTTATTTGGTATCTCGACAGTTAAGCAGTTCAAATGTATTTTAGGGATTTTCATTCTAATTCTGTGCCTTTAGACTTCTATTTCTCTGACTTAGTCCCTTATACGGTAATATTATTAAAAAGCCTTCAGGGTTTTTTTGTTTTCTTTTGTTTTATAAAAAGAAAAGTAATCGGAATAATCACAGCTTAGTTTTTCTTGACTCATTCTTCTAGATTATCCCAATGGTATTCGGCTCACATCAGCTGTTCCAGGAGCAGATATCAAAGTTCTAATAAATTTCAATGCACCAAATCCTCAGGACAGGAAGAAGTTTACAGATGATTTGAGGGAGTCAATTGCAGAGGTTCAAGAAATGGAAAAGCACAGAATAGAGTGTAAGTACAAAGGTACATATAATAGAGCATCTTCAAGCTAATCAAAATAAGAAAATCTTGAATATTATATGTATAACCCATTAGAACTCTTTAAAAGTTAAAAAATAATGTTGGGGTTTTTTTCCATGGCTTTGAATTCTAGAAGGAAGAAAAACCTAATGATATCTTAAGCCCCAGCAGAGTTCACTGACTATTAATTACTGCAGCATAGCTGCAGTGGCTATTTAGCCTGGGCAAACCGCAAATAGCAATGGACAGAGGAGAGATGGATTTGTAATTTGTAGTATAAATTACAGTAAGAATTTTAGGGATAATTTCTATCACTCTGAAATTCTGTGATGGCCTTCCAAATAAGTTTTAACTGATTTTTTCATCATTTCCATGTTGATATTCCTGTATTCTCTCAATTAAGTAGCCATAGTACAAATTGATATATTTTGCTGGAAGTTACATGAGTTGTCTAAACATGGAATTTTATCTTGTTTTTTTCAAAAGAGGAATAGCCTTTCATCCTGTATGTTGTAATATAAAGCTGTTAGTACAGGGGTGAAGTTCCTCTCTGGCATTTAACAGTGCCAAAATGAACTCTTATCTATTATTCACAGTAATAGGTGATCACATACAGAAATTGTGATGTTACCGTGTCTTTCATTATAGTCAATAAAAATGACTTGCAAAATTATTCTTTCTGTCTCAGCTGAGCTAGAAAAACAGAAGGGCGTGGTGCGTCCAAGCATGTCTCAGTGCTCCAGCCTGAAAAAAGATTCTGGCAATGGGACGCTGAACAGAGCTTGCCTGGATGACAGCTATGCCACTGGGGAGGGGCTGAAAAGAAGCGCACTGAGCAGCTCCCTGAGAGACCTGTCTGAAGCAGGTAAGCGCCGCCTGTATTTCCTTGCTCCGACTAGTGCATGCAAAGATGTGTGAATGATGCATATAAAGCCCAACTCACAGTGGGCTTCCAGAACTAGTAATACTGAAACTTCAAACATTTTAAATAGCTCTCTTTTCATAGTTCGTGTTTAATTTCTGTTTGTTTTTTACCCTTGTTCTATTAAGCAACCAATATTTGAAAGCATTTAAACCGTTGTAGATTGCTATATATACTTTTAAAGGAGAGTGAAGACAGAGAAAAAATTGTAAGTGTTTTATAAAAAAAAAAGATTGACTTCTGCTAGGAGTAACCCCTTTAGTTTTCCTTTCTTTTTTTTGTCCCCCTTTGCTTCTTCCCCTTCATACAATAGGCTTAGAAAGAAAAGAAACTGGTCTCTGTGTAATGACCGCTTTCTGTGTATATTGTGCTCAGGTGTACCTGTGTTACTACCTTGATGAATGAAATTGAGTGAAGCCCTACTACATTCTGTCTAGAGCTATGTGATTCAGATACAGTGTGTCCCTGATGGTCTTCTCTTGTTTTGTAACTCAAGATATAGTTCCCAATTCCTGCAGAAGAGGTTGTTGTGAAATACTGCTGCCAATATAATAAAAGAAGCCCTAGTGAACAAGAATACTGATGCCCCACAAAACCACTGATGTGTCTTAAGATTTATTAACTGATCAATACAGCTAAAGACTGGAAAGCAGTGGTGGTGTGATTATTTTTTTTAGCCAAAGAAAAGCCAGGCGAAGCTTGGTATGTTTTATTTTACGGTTTGCCTCGGTAATACATAACTGGCATACCTTGGTGATACAGGCTACCATGGGTAGTAACCTTGTCTTTCAGTGTTAAATTTGATTCCTGTCATTTACAAGAAGTCATATCTGAACACCATGCCTACCATTCAGAAAGTACTTCTGGGGATAGTAACAACTTTATTTTTATTTTCATAGTCTGTGTTACATTCTCTGATTTGTTCTTTTAATTACAGTGATGATTTACAGTATAGTCATAATTTCAATACTGTGTATCTTTGGTAGTAAACACTATTTATCTTTTTTCTTTTTTTAACTAAAGAAGAAATTTTAGCTATGCTGCAATAAATAAAATTGTTGTAAACTGAAATTATAGCCTGTTTTTTGTGGGTATATGTATGTGCATACAAATATGTAGAGAGTGAGCTCTTTCAATTTTTTTATTCTCTGTTTAGGCTTTCATACTCATATGTCCATTTGCTTTCATTAAAAAGACCTAGGACCTTGATCCAAAATCAGGCTGAAGTTGAATATTGGTGCTTGATTGGCTTCAATGGATTTTAGATCAAGCCCACTAGTCTTCACCACTGTTATACCTCAGATTTGAGGATACTTCTGTCATCCTTTTTGTTGTTTTGTTTTTATTTCATTAGAATGAGAACTACCATATTGTTGAATATGTGAGTTCAGTGGGTATCTGACCCATAAATGTGATTTCTGATTAATTTTTTTCATCCCATGGGAATTTTTCATCCCTGTCTTTCAAACATTGCCATGTATTTAAATTCATGTTACGGGTTTAATGCAATAAACAAGTATTTGTAATCACAAAAACATTTCACATTTCAACTGGGCATGCCTACAATGGGCATGCTTATTAATGAAAAGAACTTTCTTTCCATAATAAAAAATGGAAATCACAGACTGGAGGGTTTATCAATGAGTTTGTTAAACCCAACTAAACTTAATTTTAACTTTAAATAGTTGAGAATTATGGAGAGCTTCTGTTTGGTCTTGTGCAGTGCAACTGGCTTGAGAAATTACGTATCTGTTATTTCCTTTGTTATTTGGTGTATTTGGTGTAGTAATTTTAATGAGATTTTACATGTCTTTTCTGCCTTTTCTCAGTGAATAGCTTGCATGTGAGGCTGACTTTTTTTTTTTCTTTTTTTTTTATATGGGAGAGATGATCCATAGACAAACAAAGAAATCTCTTTGTTAGCAAGATACTGCATTCCAGTGATTACACCGTATTAAATTGCTTCTGTAAAAGAGTACTGAGTTAGTTTGCTTCAGTTCTTTTTGTGGATGAAACACGGGATCAACAACGAGAAGGAACAAGAGTAGTAGGGCTACGTGTATGTGTCTTTCTGTAGGAAAAGGCACAATGAAGTGAATTTGTAGAGTTCACTTCTGCATTTAAACAGAAATAAATCTAATAAACATGAGAAAATTGCCTGGTTGTATATTTATGCAGTAAGGCAAATAATTGTCCAATAAACATTGCAAAAACAAATTAAAAAATTTTAAATATTTATTCAGTGAAGGGGAGAGCTGATGGAACAGCATTTTGGTTGCATGGGTATATGACAATACTATTTAAGAAAACAGTCCATTACTCTTTACCAGGTATCACAGTAGTAAGTGGTGGCTGTGGAAAGTGACTTTAAATTTCTGTCTTGAAAAAGAATGACAATTCATAAGCTGCTTAGAGTTAATGAATGTTGGTACCTTGAATGATTCTGACTCGTAAGCTGTAAACCGTAAGGAAAGGCAAGATCTCTCTGTCAGAAACAACGTCAGGAATCGTTTCCTGATGGTGGTTCTTGCATGCATTTGCTGCAGTAGCTTAAATCATAATTGCAAAAAGGGTATGCATGAGGGTCTCTTGATTTTAAAGATAGTATTGTTCATTGTGGATTGCCAGTTCTTTCCATGGAGAGTAAAAAGCAGAATGTGGCAACCAACTGTTCCAAGATGTGAATATGTCAAAAGTATTGAGTGCTTTATTTTTCTAAAAAGAAAAATACATCATTTACTACACGTTCATGAGTTATAGTCAAGGAAGAACTGAATTTATTTGTCCCAGACACTTGAAATTCTGAATTTACATAAAAATGTTAGGAGAGAGACAAATTTTAATGCAAGTAAAGCTGAGTTTTATGGGTTCCAATAGAATTTTGGACATTTCACCACTTCAGACACAATTACATGTAGGTTTACAGAAAGATGTGAAAGGTGTGAAGTCACATCATGGCCATTAGTATGTGGGAAGAATGATTTGGCCGGTAAAGCAGAGCATCGAGGATTAGACTGGTTGTGTTCTAATTCCCTATCTCTCACAGGTTTCTGGACTCATTTTAGGCTAGTCAATCTGAATTCCAGTGACTTTGAGTTGCTGTAGGGACCCAGTGTTTTCACATAGATTTTACAGTGGTGAGCACCCGTGGAAATCAAGCTTTATTTCCCCCATCTCTAACTGTAAGGTGGAAATAATATTTAAACACTGTGCTGGTTTAACAATTGTAATTTTTATGGTTTGGCCTGATAACACACAACTGGCATACCTTTGTAATATTGGAATCTGCTCAAAGTGCAGAATGGTATAATGGTTACTATTAATGTAAGTTGTGCTTGTCTCACATGTCCTAAGCTATCTCAAAACAGCCACAGCCCAGTAAGGCCTACTTAAAAAAAACCCAACAACAACAACAACAACAAAAAAGAAACCCAAACCAAAAACATAAAGTAGTTCCAGAATTAAAATAATTTTATTTGTATATTGCATATAGTCCGTCATCAGGCAGGGTTACTAGGTTATTTTTTCCCTCCTCTTTCATGGATTTTCCTGCACTATATAGGACAGAGGATACTAGCAGTCATCTTATTAGAAGAGCTTTCCAAGTAGGGAGAGATTTTTCCTGTCTATTCCCCTGTCACTATTGTTGTGTTTCCTATTCTTCAGTGGAATAGCAACAGTAATGGGCATGACAGAATTTACTGGGTTTTTAAAATAAAACAGATTTGTATGAGTCAAGTCTTTTGTGATATGCACACGTTAATACCAAACCATTGTACAACTACACTCTGCACTGTATATAAACACCTTTGTATCAATGTTTCTTTCTTATGGAAGAGACATTGTTTGTTTTTCGAGTGAAGGAGTTCAGCAAGGCAAGGTGTGGTTATGCTGTTTATTCGTCTCCTGGGGCTTAATCAGTATTTTGAGAATAATCTGTTTTAAGAACCCAGGAAACTATTTTCACAGTCGGTGTGTGATCTTAAGACTAAACCTGTTTCACCCAGAAAAGATGAAAATTTGAAGGTTATGAAGAGTGTTGTCACCCTGGGAAGTGGTGTCTCTAAATTAATAAGAGTATATTTTTTAGACAATTTTGATCAAGTCAGCTGGGGTAGTACCTGTAAGCTCAGTAGCTAGATGGTTACAGATTCTACTGCTGCTGGGCATATCAATTTCATAGCCTTTGGAGGCTAGTATAACAACTCATTGTTATTAGAGCTGCTACATCAGTTTGCTTTACCAAAACCTTAATTTAGAACTTTTTTTCCAAACTTTTTTCCCCAAGACATATAAAGCCAGATCATAATACATTGTTTAAATATCAGTGTATCTCACTAGCATACAACAGAGTTACAGGGTACAGTGAGAAACATTGACATTTGCTGTAATGATCTGCACATCTGAGATCAATTTCTGCAAGTTAGAATGGATTTTTATTAATGAAACACTGAGTTTTCTTGCAGAATGTTGAAGTTTGTAAAACACATTTTAATCACTTATTTTCTATATTAAATTAAATTAATCACAAATTTACTATAAATTTGAAATATTCTTAGTCCCATATGATGCATGTTCATATATGAGACATATTATGCATACATAAGTTAAAGATATTTCTTACAAAAAATGTTTGTATCTAACAGCAATGAGTTGTTGGAATGAATCAGAAAAGATTAAATTAACTGAAATTTAATTCTATAAAAATAGATTATAAACGACTCTAAGTAACATCCTTAAAAATTTCAAGTAGATCAGTGGTATATTAAACAAAACTAGTCTTCAGATTTGATAAATACCACCTTGCTTTATAGCACAGCTGTTAATTATTATGCGAGTACAGAGTTATGCTTACATACAATTCTAATTGAGAGTCACCATTTTCTTGAAATGTATTTGAACACTGCAGTGCTAGGGAAACATTTTTGAGATGGGATGCCACCTTGAAGACCAGAGAACAATCTTGTATAAACACACATTGGCAGGGGGAACACTCAAGAGGATTTACTTTATAGCTTTCATATCACACTGTAGGCCAATACAGAATTGGGTTCAATTTGTTTTTAAGAAAATAAGCAAAGTGCTCTATATAGTGAGTGCCTATCTGAGGGAAATTATAGGCATTTTAAGTAGGATTTTTCTGTTTGTTCTTGGCTTTGCTAGTACTACTTTGCCCTGAAGTTACTCTAAGCAAAAATCCATCTGTCTCTTTCTGTCCGTATATACTGTGTATATACTGTGTTCGTGGTTATTTTATTAGACACCCGCCATATGCAAAAGGCATTAGATTTTCCTGTTTTCCTTCATTTTTGGCCACATTTAATGGCTTGTGGCAGCTGTCAATCTTATTTGCAATATTGACTGCTAAGTTACGAGATGACTGTCTTAGTGGTTTTGTATCAGCAAGCAAGAGTGATTTGAGTGTTAATCAGTACTAATCCCATAGCAGAGCAGAAAAAAATCAAACCCTGACTAAAAGTAAGTATAAGAGATTATCAAAACCAGTTTTTCTTGGGGGGGTTCGTAAGATAGTACAATTACAGTTTTGATGAGGCTAGAACTGCAGCAAGAGATGAAGCACCAGGCTTTTGAAAAAGAGCCTGTTCAGGGGAATTGTTAAAAATTCCGACAAATTTAGTAAGTCAAACAAAACACCTTGACCACAAATGCCTTCCCCTCAATTTAATGTTAGTGTAGAGGGGGTTGTACTGGGGAGCAACTCTCAGTGATAAGAAGAGGGTGGGAAATGTTACAGCAGTCTAAAGAGAACTGTAGCTTCTCTAAAGAGAACTTGTGTTGCAGGGCAGCATCCCATGACCAACCAGGTCAATGTTACACTTATGGATCTAATAGGTGGTATTTTCAGGTCATACTGATCTTATAAGACTTATGGGTAGTCTAAATGGGTCTGTGACAGGGTATGTCAACCTCCCAGGAACCATTGTTGGGCCCCACTTACAAAGCAGTCCCAAAGTTTGTCACTTTAGCTCTGATACTGTGTGGCTTTTGGGCTTCTAAAGATAAGGGCGTGTGGCTCATAGGTTCAGTGATGCTGAAATCTTCACATTCCTCCCCAAAACCACCTGTTAGAGTAGAAGATTCTGAAGGCAGCAACGTACCAGTGCAGGGTGGAGATTGTCTGATATTTGGCCTTGCAGGAAAGCAAGGAGAAAGCACTGAGAAAACTTAGGTTTCTAAAAGCATGCAGATTTTAGAGAAGCTTTGTGAACCTGACCGCTCTTCAAAAGTTAACTCTGTTCACACACCCTGCCAGTAAAGTGTTTTGAAACTTCGCAAAGCAATGCTCAACAAGCAATCTTTTAAAAAATACCCATTTCCACTGCAGCCATATGCTATTTTCTCTCCTGTGAAATAAGAGAGAAAATCTGGGATCCTGTCTCCTATATGTAGCCACTGAGGTATTCTGGCTCCTTAGGCAAACAGTCTGGTGGTTTAGGCAAATGTCTTTGGCAATTTGAGAACAAATCCATCATGCTTAAAGATAAAGCACTGCACAGCTAAACAAACAAAATCTAGCCATAATGTCAAGACAGATTCCAGATTTATTGGTCAAAAATTAAGTTTAGTTTGTTTTTTTTTAAACCTCATGAAAGAAGATTATATGAAATCCACTGAGGTTCAAAACCGAAAATGAAGTGAGGAAACTGATGCCCCTCACCAGTCCCTCACAGTGAAGTTCAGAATATGCCAATATTAAATTTTGTATTTAAATTAATACTACCCCACAAGTATATATCAATGCTACCAGTCTTTGAAGAAAGAAACTTCATAGATAATTAGATTCCAGAAAATCAAACCATTTAAAATTATTGCTGGCCAACATCATAACCATACTACTAAATACAGTTGCTAAAATACATGTATTTCAAGAGTTGTACAAATTTAAAAAACCACACACTGCTCATGATAGTTGATTCACAACAACAATACCTCTTAAAAATTAGTCAGGTACAGAAACTTAATATAACTAATGGCCTTAAAAATCTAAATTTCTGCCTTAGTAGCTGCTGTACCAGTCCAGTGCAATATTAACCCCCCTGCAGCCCCTCTAGTTGCATTTAGAGACTCCTCTAGTGATTCAGGGAAAGCAGCTGTTTTTCACCTGGGTCTTGTCTCAGTCTCTAATCTATGGTGTTGCATGTCCTGGGCAGGCAAGCGTGGGCGACGCAGCAGTGCAGGATCGCTAGACAGCAATATGGAAGTAAGTAGGAAGTTACTGATGTCTAGCTGGATGTGATGATGTGCATTTCAAACCTTTCTTTTATATACATATTTTTTTGCTCTTTTTTCTTCTAACATATAACCTGCCTGCCACAAAAAAAAATGCATGCCTGGGCTACTCACTCTGTATTCTTCCAGCTTAAAAAGCACTGACAGCTTGTTTTAGACCAGTGCCATTTTTGGTTTGAGCTAACCTTGTTCCCTTTGTTCCTGCAAGCATGGTTAAATGAATATGATGTGTCCTTTTGCCACCATTTCAGTCTGGTCCCAGCTTAAAAGCCCACTTGCTCTTTGTTACAAAGTACACTGTTCTTGCTGTTTGATATTTAGCTACAACTATTGACTTTCATGCTCAACCATTCCCATTGCTTCTTTTCAAGTTAAATTGCTAAATGTATGCAGTCATGACACCATGGAATTGCACAGATAGGGCATGGGAGGAAAAAATTACTAAGATAGGTGAATTCAATGTGGATTTCATGAGATTTCATTCATCTTCAAACCATTTATATATACTGTTCATGTCTCTGAATTCAGCTTGCAGATTTTTTTTTTCTTTTTTTTCTTTTTTTTTTTATGTTTGCTTTAGGTAGATTGCAGTTTAAATCTAGCACACTTTGCCTAAGTACTGTTGTGTCCCATAACTCTTTAAAAAATACAAACCCAAAACTTCCAGAAACTAAATACACCATTCCAGGCTAAATAATAGAGAATGTTGGACCACAGGTCAGAAGAACACAATCACATAGAAATCTTAGTGGCAAAAATGGTATGGTTCCATTTAACACATAATTCAGAGGTAGGCTTGAGAAGCAGCACTGTGGCATATAGTAGTGGAAAAATACTATTTAAAAAAAAAAAAAAAAAAAGAGTTTAAAATACTGTTTTGAAATCTGAATTGTAACTGTAATATTTGCTGCTGTGTGTTTAACTATTTAGGTTGAATTTAATGTAGTTTTATTTTTTTGTTGTAAAAAAGCAAGTATGGTATTTTTTACAGTATTTTAAAATGTACTTTCCTTTTAAAACACACTCCTAGGTCTTACGTCATGTTACTCTTCCGTAACATTTTCTTATTTAAAGTCATAACTTTCAATATTAAAGTACTGAGAGAAAAATATTTAATGCTTAAAATACCCCGGGAAGGGCATGAATGCCTCATTGGCAACACAGAGAAGGTGGAAATAAAAATTTTTCCTAGAACTCTTAACATAGTCCACCCATGTGAACACTGAAGGAGGAGTTTGTGGGTCAGTGTGAACTTTTTCTTTTAAACATTTTAAGATTTTTTTAATTTTTATTTCTATTAATTTCTTTTTAGGGGTCCATCATTAGCAGTCCTCACATGCGCCGAAGAGCTACATCAACCCGAGAGTGTCCATCTCGCCCTCACCAGACTATGCCTAACTCCTCCTCACTTCTAGGTTCCTTATTTGGTAGTAAAAGGGGAAAGCCACCTTCCCAAGGCCATCCACCATCTGGCTCATCACAGCAACCTCCGCACCCTCCAGTAATCCCACATCAGCAACACTCACAGCATCCTTCTGCCATGCATCACGCAGGGCCAGCTGAGGGGCAGACGCAGGCACAAGTGCACTCTCACCATTCACAGTACTGCCACATGCAGCAGAATCCACCCCCATACCACCACCACCACCACTATCACCCTCCCCAGCATATCCAGCACCCCCACCAGTATCACCAACATGTGCCCCATGCACAGCATGCGGCACACTCCCAGCATACTCCTTACCTGCAGCACCCCCACGCACAGCATACCCACTCTCCTCATCCGCCACTGCCCCCTCCGCATCCAGGGCACTCTTCTCATTCCCAACACGCTCAGCACCACCATGGACCGCCTCTGCCTCCCTCCACTTCAGCCAGCACTAAGCCCAAACACAGTGGCATTAGCACAATAGTCTAGAACATATTGACCCTCCTAATTACTATAGTTTTAAACAAGGTTACAAAGGCACTTACAGGAAGCAACAAATAATATTGCCAGTTTTTACCTAGACAATTTGAGTTGTGTGAGCTTACAGGCTTGCTGTTACTAAATAAAATAATTCAAGTTAGCGTAATCAATACTGGTTTTACTTAACTACTTGATACATGTTTACCATCTGGTTAGTTCTTATTTCCAAACTGCCTTGAAAACATGCTGCTTGCTGAATATGAGTAAAGCTACCTTTTACACCAAATCCCTTGACAATTTTACATGCATAATAAAAACTTAAGTATATGGAAAAAAGGAAAAAAGTGATACAGAACCAAGTGTTGCATTCTTGCTCTTTTATTGTCAATGGGCAAAAAAAAAAAGTAGACCTGATATGGTTGATGAAAGTACGTAAGTAAACTTTATATAATATAAATATATACATATAAATATATATATATACTGTATAGTTAACATTTGTGCTTGGAAAGAAATTTTTTCAGTCCACAAAACTAGCAATATAGACTTTACAAGGAATTCCACTTACTTGATAGGACAGTATAATAGATGAATAGCATATGAAAGAGTAGACCAAAAACATTACACGTTAGAAACAATTTTCAGACATTTCAGTGTTTTCATTAAAAGTCCTCCGGACTTGCTAAGATTTCTAAGCAATCATTACTAAATGTGCCAAGTAACATAGCATTTAAATGTTGTAGTCAAATACTGCTTTGTATAAATCCTTATTTTATTAACACAATAATATCATACGTAATCAGTATTATAACTGCTCTGCTATTTCAGGTAAGCAAACTTGTTAAGATGCAGTAATTATACCATAGCAATGTAGGATGACCAATTACCAGTGGTCATCTTCAAGCATTGGTCACACAAATTCTTAGACACTTTAAAGGCTGTGATAACTGTGAATTTACATGATCCACATTTCTTTTGTATGCATACAATTTAATGAACACGCATGAAGGGTTACGACAGGTGCATGTACACACTGCAAAAACATTCATCTCAAACATGAAAATGGCAAACTTCCATTTCTCAGCTACTTTGTTTCCTGTTTACCATAATTTCTCATTTTTACCCCCAATGAAGCTGAATTCTAGTCAGAGTGTTTCCAGGTGGAAGTGCTCTAAAACTTGAAGGTTTGTTTTAGAATTTAGTATAGGGTTTTTATATAGAGATTAAAAAGATCACGTAATTCCATGTAGCCATGTGCTAGCAACAAAGTGGCTTCACCATTTCTACTCATCACATTTGTTAGTTTGAAAGTACCCAGCACTCAGCAGGCTGAGTTTATGCTCAAACCCTCACTTCCATAGTCCAGTTAGTTGCAAAACATCACATAAAAATAGGCTGTGCTGTTGTTGCTTATGTGTTGTAATCAAACCATTTGCAAATTTATATACAATTTTTATCCCAAAATCCTGTACAAAGTTATACATGGCGCGTACTTTGTAGTTTCAGCATTTTGAGCCACTGCAAGGACTTTACACCTAAACAGTAGAGACAAAGGAATCACAACTGCAAAACTGTACCAGCCTAAAAGCAAACCTTGAAGAGGATGAGCAAAAAGTTCCAGTATGAGATGGGTAAAAGTAATAATAATAATAACAGCCACCAGTCAATTTCCTGTGTAACAGTAATAAAATTGTCAGAAATAATGAGGACATGAGAGCAAGGGAGTGACTTTTCATATTGGCTTGCTCATAGCATCTCTGATATTTGGGGGGAGGGGGGGAGAGGACACGTAATTTTTTCCCTTTCATACCATTGATATCACAATACCAGCAAAACTGCAAACTGAGCACTTTGTTAACCTCCACAGAGAGCAAATACAGCAATCTAGAGTTTAGCCTTTTGTTTAAAGCTGTCCACGTTTGTTTCACACGTGCAATATGTTTTCCCCTTCTGCTTCTTCTCCTCTAAATTATCTTCATGAAAAGAAAAGAAAACAAGTAATTACTTTTTTTTTTTCCTAAGTATCACTCATACTATTCTAAATTCTGCGGCTCACCTTAAGAGGGCTCATATGGGTCCCCTGAGGCTCTGTTCCTTGCAGTTTAAAAAAATATATACTGTTCTTATAAGGGAAAGTAGAACTGTCTGCATGTCATCTAATGTTATTAGTGTGAGGCTACACTCTACATATTGTATATTTGCAAAATATATCAGTGTTACTGTTGATATTAGTTGAAGTAAAGTGATAACATATTTCAATATGTAGACTTTTCTTCATACATCTGTACCAATAGTAGAGTCTAACTGTAATTTATAGGTTGTTCCAGAAAAGATAAAGAACCATTGAGGTACAAACATCTCTCAGAAACTGCATCTTTTAATTAAACAGAGGTAAGAATGCTCCTCTTCACTGAGTGACAGAGTCTGTGCTTGTTTCAGATGCAGAGTTGTAATGTAAGTAGAACTGCCTGTGTATAGAATAAATGCAGAATATGCAGTAGCAGTGGAGAGGAAAATCTGACTCTAGCAGTGTTAATTAACAATGAAGATGATAAATCTCCCAGATCTGCATTTGCTCTATGTTTAAAAACCCCTTTCATTCATTTAAATTAGAGTTACATATAAATATTCTAAACTTACACAGTAAGCCACATTTTAATGCTTGACCACTGATTTTTCCATGTGTAATCGGATACTCAGGAGATGTCACAAATGTGCATGCAAAAAGCCATTTACACATGATTTCATGTACACATGGGGAAAGAGTTTGTGCTAACCCTCTAGGTGCATTAAGTCGCATGTGTAAAATTACAGATAATTTTGAGGCTAGTTTAAGAAACGAAACTGGTCATAGAAGAGCACAGTATTTGTAAACTATTATTTCAAGTCAATCACAGCAACCTCCGCACCCTCCAGTAATCCCACATCAGCAACACTCACAGCATCCACAAAACAGTGGACTTGATTTTTTTTTCTTTTTCTTTTTTTTTAGACTGTGTTTGTATGTACTTTAAGCAAACAAATGTGTCTCTGTGTCAGCATAAGTCTTAAGAACTTTGCTGCTTGTTTAGGTTGTAGTATAACCTCTCTGACTCCGTCCTTGATTAACAGTTGCTTAGAGCAGTGTGGATCATGCCTAAAGTAGGAAAATGAGAGTACTTTACCATTGCATGTGGTTAAGAAAATTATTTTTTTCAGCCTGCAGGAGTAAAATTGAGAGGGTTTTTTCTCAAATGCCATTGCCAATTAAAAACTGGTACAGAACTACACAGAGTGACCATGTTTCTCGTTTCCCATTAACGATGTGGCAAAGTAGTAATGCTGATTTGAAAAAATGAAAGGGCAACGTAAAGAATGAAGGTGTGGCAACAAAAATCTTTTCTGGGACAACAATCAAATATATATTTGGGGGTTTTATTTTTTTAAGTTAAGAATGAAATGTAAAACAATGTAAAAAAAAAAACAAAGTTCATCCTAATATAATGTGCGTCTTGTATTGCTAAAAAAACCAAGTCTAACATACAGTGTAGAATGATTTTCCCATCATGTACTGCATGCAGCAGAAGCCTCTTGTTTCTTGATAAAATGAGCTGAAAGACAGTCAGCAGATATTTAAACAATGAATCTCTAGATGTTGACTTGCTGTTCCATATGAAGCTGTGTGTTTTCTGCAGTTAAGCATGCATTTTGCTGTTCCGTTGTAAAATACCATCGCACTTCTTGCCTGCAAAATGGATTATTGTGTATATATTTAAAAGAAAAGTGGAACCAATAACAAGACTAAATTTGGAAAAGAGAAAAGGGGGTGGTGAAAATGGGACCAGTAGGGGGAATAGATAGTTCTCTAAATTGTACATAGTGTGTAAATTAGCATTACTATAAGTCTGCAGTCACTTTGAGGTTGCCTATCTCCTGCTAGGAACTTAAATCAGCTTTGAGTTGTATTAAACTGTTAGAATTAGGTCTTGAATGCAGACTGTTAAAAGACTTCAAAAAACAATATGCTTACAAGAAGCTTCTGTTCTGGGGAGGCTTGAGACCCCTTTTGTAACTATGGGGAAGAAAGGAGTGCTTTCATTTTAATATGCATTCTGTTTGTAAGTAGTAACAGACCCTATCGATGTAAAACTATAACTGTGATCATGTGGAGAAATCAAATAAATCATTTAAAACTCTTTGTTTCTCATTTTGTGTAATCAAAGAACTTCAACTCTTCAGACCTGAAATGAAGGAAATTCCTTCCAATGGTATGCTGGCCCTGCTGAGTCAATGGGATTTCTGCTACTTACTTCAAAGGGGCCAAGATTTCAGTCTTCACCTTAAACTAAAGATAAGCTGGTGGAAATTGTGGTCAGTACTGTGGAGACTGTGATCCCTCATCAACAGGTTTTGATTTGTCTCGTGGTGCTGTAATATATTTAGTTCCAAAGTACAATGAAGAGCAATAAATACAACACCTAGATCTGCAAACAATGAGAGGTAACACTGAAGAAGCTTTTTAGTGTACTATTTACCAAAACATTCTAATGTTGAAAAACATAACCGTATTCTGAATCTTCTTAAACATGAGCTGCTGTCCAGCATGTTCAACTGATCCCATTAAACTTTTGGCTGTCACACTGCCTTAGGACCTCGTGTTCAGATGGCTGTTTCCCCTTCACTCAAGTGTTCCAGGTTTGTCCTTCCCAAGGATGCACTCCGTCATTTCCCAGGCATAACCTACACCCTTTGGATCGGGCTTTGAGAGTATTCCTTGCTTCTGTGCGCTCGCTGGCAGGGAACCATCATCATACTCCGGTAAGTGATATAACTAAGTATTATCCCGTTACTACTTGTATCTGTATTTATTTGTTGCGTGTCTGGATTTATACCACAGAAGGATCACTGCACAGGTATATTTGCCACACATGGCCTTCACAACATTTGATGTTACAGTCTTGCAGTTATTTTAGATAATAACCTGTGGAATACCTGATTATGTTATTTTGTGCGTTTTCTGGATTTCAAAGGGATTATACAGTGTCTGTAAAGCCTGTTAAAAACTAATCCTTAGCTATCAATTGAAACTAAATACCATGTTTTCTTGGTTTTTCTGTGAATTTTAGGAGATTTTTTAATTGTTTTGTGACAATAGTCAACTATGACATATTTATGAATGGCTGTAATTTCAGGATGTACATCTTGATCAGTGATTTTTTTGATAGGTAAGTACCTATTTAGCATTAGATACTTCCAGTGTGCCACCCCGCTGAGCTGTGCGACCCATTAGAAGATAACAATGCCACATAGAAATATTCTGTTGGTGGAAATGGAAGAATTTGCAGTGATGTTCTTGACTGGTACTTCTACTCCCGTTTTAGAAGCTATGATCTTAAGAATTTTGATTCGTCTACGTT
This sequence comes from Ibycter americanus, assembly GCA_035590275.1. Taxonomy (NCBI): domain Eukaryota; kingdom Metazoa; phylum Chordata; class Aves; order Falconiformes; family Falconidae; genus Ibycter; species Ibycter americanus. The sequence goes on along the minus strand of JAVJGI010000050.1, from coordinate 3,972,931 downwards.
TGGAGCAGGTAAAGAGTCTGTCTTCTCCACTTTAACTCTAAGAGCCTGTAAATGTTGGTATAAATCTGGGGTTTTTTTCCTGATCCATTTTAAAAGTATTGTTTGAGATGCTTATCTTAATGGAGTTGCATTCCTTAAGTTTCTGATAAAGCTTGTATGTACATATCTAGTGAAAAATGCCTTCATTTAAGAAGTTATACTGCCTTCTAACTGAGGGTAGGCAATCTTACCCTACTATTAAGAAAAAGGTCAAGGCTGTCTTTCATAAATTGTAACTGAAAATCACATATTTTGCAAGTCAGAAATCTTAATTTTGAAAACTTTTCCTAAACTCTGTCCTATGTTTGTGCATTTTAGGTGTTTGTGTGCATGTGTCAGTACACACAATAATTGCTTGAATGAACTGTCATGCAATAACAAGTTACTTCATCTCTTCTAGATAGCATCTTTTGAAGAGGGGGTTACTTGCCAGGTATTTTCTGTGTTATTTTGGTTGAAATGAAGAAATGCTATATTGAAATGACAGGAAAATAAACCAAAGAACTTCATATGGTTTACTTCTGAAATATGTTTTATCTGTATTTCTCTTCAGGTTTTTGTTGACTTAACAATCTCATGAATTCTGTTTAACTTTTTTTTTCCAGTTGGCCTTAATGGCTGGTTTTCATTCAGGAGTTTCATAAAAAACCAGGGGTGTAGTAGCATTTTACCATATATTTATTTGGAGTATACATAATAGTTGTGTCATGTTTTGTTCATCAGCTACAGCCTGTGCACAGGTGAGATTTGGGAGCCCCAATTATTTTTAAATTTGTTGTACAGTATCACAGGCCCTGGTCACGCATAGTCCAGAATATCTTTCATATGCTGTTGCTTATCCCTCAGCATTTTAGGTAGAGCCTGAAACATTAAGCCAATTTCTAGGGGGTTTTCTGCCGTTATTCAAACAACTGTCACAAGATATCAGAATTATGATGCTGTTAGGATTTTGTAATAAATCATATTACATTGTGCATATGTACTGACAAACTTATTTGCATAAGATGAACAATGTGCTTACAGTAACATGCCATAATAAATCTTTACTGGTATTATAGCAGCACTATATACATCTTTTTCAAAAAGAAGCGTACTGGATTTTTAGCCTACTTCCTAGCCTTTTAGGGATTTTTGCTGCTGTATCTTGTTGCTATAAAATTCCTGTTGGAGAACATAGCACAGCTAACTTGATAGAAATATCTCAAATACACAAATGATGGAAAAATGCTTCGATTTAGATGTATTTTTTAGTAGACTTTGTTTCTTATTATTTCAGGAATTAAAGCCAAGTCATATATTACCTGGCAAAACTAAATCAACTGTAGCATGAGGCTGATCATGAATTTAGGAATACTTTAATTAAGATCTCTGCTTGAAGTGCTTCCTAAGCTACGTAAGAGTTAAATGCAAGTTGTGTGGGTGATGCTGACTTGAAACCATCACTTTTTTCAAATTGTTAGATTTATTATTTTTACCATACATATAAATGCATATTTTAGGGATAAAATATTATGAAAAAAATCCCCTTAATTTAGCATTCTTGCAATAACCGAGATGTGAAATTAGCATCATGGTTCACAAGACACAGCCAGCTCAAACAAATCACACAAGTATACAATTTATCAGCTCCATTGTAAAATGACATACACAACTTCAGCTTTCATTTATTTCTTCGTATTTAGACATAGCAATTTAAATGGGTATATATAATGAGCAAAGAAAAAATAATCTGTCTTTAATAGGATGAATAGGGTAAAATCATTCTAATGCAAATGAAATGTTATGCATGCATAGTGAAAAATGCTTTCTCTCTACAACTTCTCATTTCTGCGACAAAATAATACATTAACAAGTGTTTGACAAAGAAATGGGCTTTATTTTTTTTTGTCTAGGGAAATGGCAAAGCAAGGACTATGCAGGTGTTCTGGGGTAGGAGGCTGTTATTCAGCAATGGCATCACAGTGAACCAAAGCTGGAAATGAATTAATTTAATCATTACCATTATGATTTTTTTTTCTGATGAGGAAACAACCTGACTTTCAGGCATGGAGTTTCATCGCATTTGGATCCAGCTGGACTGAGTATGTGCTGCCTTTCCTTTGTGCACCATCCTTGGACAGGAACCCCTCATTCCTGAAGCCCTACAAACCCGTGGTCCCCCTCGCTCCTGAGGCGCCCATACACCATGCACAGCGGAGCCGTGGGTCAGGCCAGGGAGCCGGAGAGGGCATGGTGCCTTTTGTGAGTGTGTAGGGAAGCAAATGCTGCACTGGGTGTGCGGGAGGAAGCAAGCGAAGGAGCACGTCTCATGCCGAATGCGTGGCTTTGGCAGGGCTGCACTCATGCAGTGGGGTACAAGCCCCATGAGCATTTTCCTCCTCCATAAGCTCACCATATGCTCTTGACTTATTTTAGTTTTACTGTCTAAATACCTTTATATTGATTTCCAACAACAGAGAAGAACATTTTTATTTAATGATTCATCCTATATATTGTCTTTTCCATCTTTGTGGTAATCCCGTGATCCCGTGTCTCTGCTTCTGCCTCAGCCCTTACCCCAGGCTCAAAAAATGCCTTTTCTGTAATTAAAAATAAAATTAAGAAGAAGAAGAAAAAAAAAAACCAAAAAAAGAACAACAAACTGCAATGGCCATAGTTTGAGATTCTTCTGTTATATTTCAAAACTTGAGTTACAAGAAATAGCATTTTCTAGCCCAATGTGAAATGTGTACCAAGTATTCTAAGTAGGACTTTTACTGAGTATTCTAAGTAGGGCTTTAAGCATCCTAGGTGTTTATAGCCCTAAATTTTCACAGCATTTCAGCAATTTTTAAAAATTTCTTTGATTATGTGCTAACTCTTCTGCTATAACAATTTGTAAATTTTCAAAGTAGTTTGCATGTGTATCTTATAACTAAAGATGGAGGAAACTTTGTTTCTACTCTTTTCTCTTTTTTCCCCCGCTCCCCCCCCCCCCCCTGCAACTGCAGCATTCAGGTTTCTGGGCTATTGGAATATTTCATGACCCTGCCAAGCGTCTGTGTATTAGCAATGAATCACAAGGGAGGTATCCTGTACAATTCCTGCGACTGTGTGGATTTGAAATAACTTGAAGAAAATGCTGGTGAAAAAGCACTTGCATTTTGGGTCGTCTGTTTCTCTTTCCATATATGAGAGGGAATAAACAGATGCCTCATCTGGGATGAAGCAAATTATTGAACTAAAAAAAAATTAATAAAATATTCCTGAGATCATGGAGTTCCTTTCCTTGCTTTCCAACATCGGAGTATAATAAAATTTATTTTGGCAAAGAGGCTCTTGACCCATCTCCCTCCTGTATTCATTAATACTGCCAAAATATGCTTTATGTGGTTACTGCAAGGTCTTTTTATAGCCACCTGTGTTCTCTCACTTATCACTGTCATTTCTGTGTGATATATAACCTGTACTGTCCAGGTTGGCTTGCTGCTCTTTATCCACAAATGTGCTCGTACAGAATCCCACAGTAACAGCTTGTTTCCTATATTGAGAGTTTAGGTTATCTCTTTCACAGAGCAAGAATTATATTTGATTTCAGTACAATGTTTGGCCTGTTTTCTGCCTCTTGAAAAATTAAAGCTTATTTGGCTGTAAAGAAATAATTATAAAATTTATAAATTTATAATTTCAAATTTATAATTTGAAATAAAACACCTTAGAAAATAAAATACTTAAAAGACATAAGATAATTTAGTGCTGCCTTTTAATGTAACATGACAGCACTGATTGACAGTTTGCCTGTAAGTGCCACCTTAAGTACAAGGAATCCCCTTCCCTAACAATATGTGTCTGTTTCTTTTTCAGGGACTACTTACAATAGCCACAGTACAATAATTCTGGATGCACGGTAGCTTGGACAAATGTATTTATACAGTGACAGTGTTAACATCTGTGTTTCAAACACATTGCATTACTTCCACAGCATGTAACCAGGAGCAAAAGTGAAAATACCAGTTCCTGCTCTCACCTTTCCCAAGATTTAGTTTGTAAGCCAACTGTTTTTAAAATATGCAGAGACGGGAGAAATGATGCAACGAGCACATCATCGCATGCCCACGGGAAAGACAATTACGAATTTCAAGCGCAAAACTTTCCTACCATCTGTCTGACTGAAAAGGAGAAAACAATTGCATAAAGGGAGGAGAGGCTACTAAAGGAATTGTATGTATTTTCCTGGAAGTGCTGCAAAGACTGGTGAATATTTTTATAAAGTATTTCAGACCTACAGTGGCACTTTTCCAGTAAGTATAATATCCGTGTCTCAAGGAGCTAAATATTATCAGGTGTTTCTATTATTGAATACCAATTTTTAAGCAGCTGCTGAAAAATATGGTGGAGTAAAAAGGAAAGGAAAACTGTAGGGTAATTTCATGATACTCATTTACTGGTCTGTATCTCTTTTGTATGAATTCCTTCTCAAGGAAGCAATTCCGTGTGGAATAGCCTGAAGTGGACATCACTGTGGCAGTCACGGTTGATCATAAAATGTGAGTTACAAAGACCCCTCTAAGAGCTGAGGGATTACCTGGTCCAGGAAGGTAGTGAGGAGTGGTCTAACAATTTCAAAGGAAGCTGAAATGATGTGAATATGTGGATGAATAGCAGAGCAGCAGAGATGAGTTGTAAATAAAAAGTGGGGAAAGGAAAAGGTTGGGCATGTTGCTGAAGCAGAAGGCAAAAAATACATTAGTATTTTTTAGCAGCATGTTGTGTAGTTCTGTAAATGCAGTTTGAAGATGTTTCTAGGTCAGAATGGCGGAATTAAGTGTTATGGAGAGTTGCAGAGAACTGCAGCTGCCAGGAGTGTGCTTTGAACTGTAGTTACATACAGTATTAGGAAGAGTTGCATGTGTAGGACGGAACAAGTGGTGTGATACCACTTGTGTCAGTGCAGAAACAGAGGATTCTCTATGTGCAGTGATAGTCTGCTTGCAGTTTCATACTGTGGATATGCTGTCATCCACTGTGATTTGTTCTACAGTTGGAAAAAAAATCAGGTATTTCTTTAGGATATGTTCACAATACCATTCTCATGCTTAGTGAATGAATGCACAGGGTGGAGTGTGCTGGCTGCTGTTTCAGTTCTTTTGAACTTCCTGATGAGACATCTTTTTCCTGCTGTTTCCCAACTGCCTAGCCTTGTTTTCACCGTTTGGATCATTTTCTTCAAGCAGCCTTGTACTGTGCTCTTTGTTTATCCTTTCTTCAAAGTTGTCAGATCACCCCTCTTTGTACTGACCACAACCAGTCTGACTCGTCTCGGTAGAGTGTGGCCTCAGCTTTAGCACTTGTGTCCTGAGCATATTTAGCCCGGGGGGGATGTTAGTGGGCCCACACCTCTCCTCCTGACCCACTGGAGGATGTCTTAGCTACCACCACCTCTGTCCAGAGCGGGGATGTGCCACTGGTGTGGCATCACCCTCTCCCTCAACACTCCACCGTTTCACCCCAGTGTCAAACAGGTTCCCTCTCAAGTGACATCATGTGGGAAGGCCGTCTGCCTGATTAACCCGATGTGTCATGAGGCTGAGCAGCAGAGCAGGCTTTTAACTTACTATCCATACCATCAACCAGGTATAGATAGAACCACCCTGTAGAGGCAGTAACATGTTATCACCCCACCCCAAAGATTGCAAAGTGCTGGAGCCATCTCAGTGTTCCCCACTCCTTTTTTTTTTTTTTTTTCCTGATAGGACTAGACATCCCCTCTTGCTTTTCCACCTTTCAAAACTAAAAGAAGTTGGACAACTTTACTTAACCAGAATTGAACATGTGGAGATTAGAAGCTCAGGTCAGCTTTGGTAGTTGACACTCCCGGTATGCTGTAACCAGGATATCACAGTAACAAAACTGTGAAAGCATTGTAATCTTATGGAGAAGCAGGGTCCTGCAGGTAGCCTTTCCTATCTATTACCTTTATCAAAGGGCTAGCAAAGGGGGTTGGCTTTTCTCTCATAAGTAACGTATCCATGTTTCATACAAAGACAAGTAGTTTGTACAGATCATCAAAAATTCACCCTTCAAGAGACTGTCACAAAATGAGCACGCAGCAGTTTCTACCCCCGATTAATAGTTGTAATTCCTGGGATCAAGAGTCTGTGAGAAGGAAAACCTTTCTGGTCCAGAGAAGGGTTTGTTTCCTCAGAGTTCCACACCTATTTGGACTTAACACCATCTGGCTGACTCACCAATGCAATGAGTGAAATCCTGCTCGCCTCCTCTGACGTGCAGCGTTACATACTTGGGTAATACCTTTGGCTTCAGTCAGCCTTGGCAGCATGCACAGGGCTCTGACAGTACCAGTCTGCTTGCAACTTCTTAGATTTGAGGATTCCCACAACGTGAATACATATACGTGTGTTCACACGCAGAACAGTGAGCAAAGCTGTTTGAGCTGGAGATCAGGTACATGTTCTTACATTTTCCCTTCCCCTCGCCCTCAGAGTTCTTTCCTATGCCCAAGTTGCAATACGGTGCCTCAGAGGCAACTGAATGGCAATTTATTTGGACTACAAGATTAAAGGATTTACATTTTACAAGTCATAAGTAAAGTAAGCAAAGCAAGCAAAGCAAATCAGTTCATTAGGCCTGTGTTTACCTTTAGTACTTGTTCTTTTGTTAAATGCCTTTTTTTTTGTTTTGTTAAATCCCTAGAGTTCTGAAAGTCTCTTCACAGTCCAAAACAAAATGAGGGCAGCTAAAGAACAAAGGGCAGCAGGACATGGTGATCCTTAAAATGGCAGATTAAAGACAGCCTTTAAAGGACTTGAAAGAAGTATTTCAAGCACATTAATTCTGCCCTTGTGTACATGAAGTTTGGTATTCATGAAGTACTTGTGTGTCAGTGAGCACGCTCACCCACCTGCAGGTGGGAGCAGTAGGTGCGGGGGCGGGTGGCGCAACACACTCGACGGGCAACCTCTGGTACAGAGATGGCGCGGCGGGTATTTCCTAACCAGACGTCAGTGTCTGGGTAACCAGCCTGGTAACCCGGCATGGCTTTGCCACTCGGCTTTTTAATAAAACAAAAGGTGCTGCCAAAGGCATGGCAGATGAAAGCATAGGCGACATAGAAATCTGAATGCCCTCAGTGCAGCGCAGCATCTGCCTCGGGTCTCAGCAGCGGTTCTGTCTCTGGCACTCGCTTACCCACCGAAGTGGCTCGGCCGCCAGCGAAGGGCCGCTGGGGTGGGCCCGTCAGCTGCTGCCGGAGCCCTCCTCCCAGCTCCAGTGGCGCACGGACTGGGAGGAGCTGGGTTTTGATGGAGACTGGGTGGCCGTGGCCGTGCCCTCGGTGTGCAGTTCAGCACCCACCAGGCCCCTCCGGCCTGCACGCCCGCTGCTCGCCCGGTTCGGGAGGGCGAGCCGAGGGACCCCGCATGCTCCGAAGGCGGGTCTCGCAGCCCGCCCGGTTCTGTGGCTACTGCGGGGCGGCCGCAGGGCTGGGCG